>MJUU01068689.1:85542-109047 GCA_002080025.1 Modiolus philippinarum | reverse complement strand
TCACACAAAATCTTCAATTTAAATCGAAATGCATTATTGGTTGACTTAAAACTATGTACAAAGCTTAAGAAAGCTGGCTTAGAAAAGTGTATAACCACAGTCTTCTGTACCACATAATCATGTGCATTATAAGTTAGAATTTTTGTGTGACAAGGTCACAGAATTTTGAGTGGTTAAGTAAGTTCATCACGCTAACCTAATGCCAAACCCTCAACAGAAAGAATGGGTGATGAGTCCATGCTTCCTGTTTAAGGAACTCCAAAATTAATAAAATATCATTTCAAAGAAATGAACAATATGACATGGTTATACACTGATCAAAATTACATCTATATACACTTGGCCATTTGAATTACTTGGATACCGGTATACCATAAAAATATGTTACTTGAAAAAAAAATAAGATACTTGACAAACTTTGACTCCCTTAAAAATGAAAGAGAAGGGATATGACCTTCAAATCTGAACTTTTGATAAGAGTAGACCTCCTGACTTTGAAAAGATAATGATTTAATTGTCCTAAAACATAAAGGATGAACTATCCCTGTACTTCAAAATTATTGAGGAGGGCTCACTTTAGTATGTTTAAAATATATGAGGAGTGTTGCGCTCCGGATCTGTTTAAAATACAACATGAGGAGGGCTTGCCCCCGGATCTCTAAAATACAATACTAAACTTAATGTATCTTGTGAACATATAATGAGGAGGGCTTACCTCCGGATCTAAAAAAACTATAATGAGGAGGACATAGCTCCGGACTCTTAATAAAATGTAATGAGGAGGGCTTACCTCCGGATCTATAAAACAACAATGAGGAGCCTAGCTCCGGACTCTTAAAAAAAATGTAATGAGTAGGGCTTACCTCCGGACTCTAAATACAATATAATGAGGAGGGCTTACCTCCGGATCTATAAAATACAATGAGGAGTGCTGAACTCCGGACCTTCAAAAAGATAAAATGAGGAGTGTTGAACTCTGGTTCTATACAACAACAAAAGTAAATAATACCTCTTAACATCTAACTACTAACTACATGTACAATACAAATTGACCTGTGATGATATAATTATTGGGGACTGACCTCTGATTCATACTGACTAAGAAGATCTCTTAAAAAGAAGTTCATAGAACCATTTGAAAGTTCATCAAATGTTACCCACTCTGGCGGTATATTTTTGTTTTTGAACCCTATCAGGTACTGTGAATTGCCATCACTATTAAATTTCACTTCATATACGCTATGGGTTGTAGGTCCTAAATCAAAGAGTGGTTTGTTATTGCCATATTTTTGTTTGTGCTTTAAATACTGGATTTGCAGCTCCTGCATGTGTTTCCTTACATCTGCTTGTAATTTCTCTATGAAGTTGGTCGCGTGTTTCCATGCTATTGTCATTGGTTGCCAAATATTTTTACCATGATGCTGAATTAAGAAATAGGCTTTCCCACTGAATCTCCTGATTGCAATCAATTGTTCACTATCATTCAAAGTTTTCTCATTGTTACTAATACTTGCTGGAATTATGTGATCTGATGTTTAAGTTGCGACGTTTGATGTTTCCTTTTGAGCAATTACGTTAATGCTGTCATCTTTTTTTGTTGAAAAACTTATGTTTCCGAAGTGGACGCTTTCTTTTCTTGCCACTCATATTATGTTTTGCATGAAATTCTGTTGCTAACTGAGGCGGAAGTTTACACGGGAAAAACCAGTCGGTTGGTCTTGTTCTATCAAAAAACTTTATTTTGTAATATAATGCACCATTTGCTCTTGATGATTGTATGATATACTTTATTTCATTTTCACTGAACATTGTACAGTTTCCTCGTTCACAATCTTTACATGAGGGTTTTGAGTTTTTCGCACGTTTATTGTTCTTTTGTTCTTGGAACTAACTTGCGATGGCACTAAATTATCTTGCATACGTACTTGTTTATCCTGTTGCACTTGACTATTATTTTGTTGATCTGCGTTTATCTTTGGATCTTGATTGTCCTGCATTTGATTGTTATTTTGCTGATCTTGATTATTATCATTAGTAACAATAAAATTGTCTTGGCCATCTAGTTCCTCAGGATCATGTTCATTATTGTCATTTTGTAAATCTAATGGAATGTTCGTAGGTCTCTCATTTGGATCATAATACGGTTTAAGTCTCTGAGCATTCACTAAAGATTGAATTTCTTTGTTGGTTGCACAATTTCTCAGTTTGTATGTATGATGCGGTCCCATTCTGGAGATAAAATATGGACCAACCCATTGTCGATGTAATTTTGGGGCTTTTCCAGGCGGCACTTTTGAACAATAAAGCCAAACACGTTGAGCGGGTCTGAATTCTGGATCCTTAGCCCTTTTGTCATAATTTTGCTTAAATTTTTGTTGAGATTGCTCGATGTTCTTTGCAGCAATAGTTCTTGTAGTTTCCAAATTTTGAAGAATTCTAGCCAAAAATATCTTGTGATCCTGTGCTAAATGATCCTTTAGAACTAGTGCCGTATCAATAGGCAATATCATTTCTCGGCCATACATTAAGAAAAACGGAGGAAAGTCAGTTGATTGAGTGGCAGGTGTTGCACGGTATGCCATTAATATTCCTGGAAGATGTTCAATCCAGTCGTCTTGCATATCTTTGGTATATGCACGAAAAGCTTGAAGAATGACAGAGTTCATGCGCTCTACTGATCCATTTGTTTCTGGGTGAAACGAACTGTTTAGATGACGAGTGATGTTAAAAAGTTCTCATAAAGCTTTTACAAGATTGGATATGAGACATCTAGGTGCACCATAACGAGTAATAATTTCCTTGTATAAAAAATTTGCAACTTCTGATGCTTCTTGAGTTCTTAGCGGAAATGCCTCGCACCACTTTGAATAACTGTCCACAACTAGTAAAATATGTTTGAATTTGTCCTTTGTTGTTGGTAAACCACTTAAAATATCTATGTGCCATCTTTGAAAAATATCATGAGTAGGCTGCGGATGCAATGGTGGAGGTTTTGAGTTGAACGCACGTTTTGACTGTTGGCAAGTTTCACAAGATTTCACATAAGTATTAATATCACTATACATTGATTTCCAAAAGTATTTGGTACGGAGGGCTGCATATGTCCGTTCAAAATCCCTGATGTCCACCACCAACAATACAATCATGATAGGATTTAAGTAGGTCATCCCGCAAGACCTTCGGTATAGCAATTTGTTTAACAAGCCTTTCGTCTTTTGCAACTCTTTTACAACGCTTAGAGTAGAAGTGTTTGAGTATACCATCTTCTAACTCATAGTTGAAAGATTCTGCTACAATGACTCTTGCTAGTTTTGGGTCTTCGGGTACTTCTCCTGACTGCTTGTATTTGATAATATCCTTAAAATCATTACACTTTTGTTGCTCGTTTGCTAAATTTGGTAGAGCAATATTGTTTATTCCTTGAACTGCATTTAAACTTGATATTGCTGAGTCTGTTTTTTCTCCCTTATATATCAATGTAACCTCTGTATATTCGTTTTGATTGTCACTGACTGAATATAAATGATCAGATAACTCACTTGAATGTTCTGGCTCTGTATTTGGGTGTGCTTGCCTTGAAAGAAAGTCTGCTGGGTTCTTATCTCCTGATCGATGCTGAATTTTAAAGTTGTATCCTTGAAGAAGAAGATTCCACCGGCCTAAACGTCCATTACAATCTTTGATTTTCTGCAGATATTTCACAGAAACATTGTCTGTAAACACAGTAAATTCCTGATTCGCCAGATAATGCCTAAAATGTTGAATTCCCTCTACTAATGCTAGTGCCTCTTTGTCGGTGATGTGCCATTTAAGCTCTGCACCCCTTAATGCCCTACCTCCATATGCGATGACATGTTCTCGTTCTTCTTGTCTCTGACTTAAAATATATCCTACTGAGTATTCTGAAGCATCTGTTGATAGTATGAAAGGTTTGTCCATTTTTGGAAACACTAGAATTGGAGCTGTAATTAGACGGTCCTTAAGATTTTCGAATGAATTTTGACAATCTGAAGTCCAATTGAATTTTTGATTTTTCTTTAACAAATTGTTTAACGGTGATGCAATTTTTGCATAGTCCAATACAAATTTTCTATAAAAATTGGCCATTCCTAGGAAACTTTTCACTTGTTTAGCAGTTGTTGGTGTAGAAAAATTTCTTACTTTGTCAACATTTTCTGGATTAACACAAATTCCATCTTTAGAAATAATATGTCCTAAATATTTTACAGTTTTAGTTCCGAAATTGCACTTTTCTGGATTGAGTTTCAATTTAGCTGCACGAAGATTTGTGAACACTAGATTTAGATGTTGTAAATGGTCCTCAAAATTCTTTGAAAATATAAGAATATCATCAATATACACCAAAGCTATTTTGAAATTAAGGCCTTTTTGCACTTTTGTCATGAGACACTGAAATGTCATTGGTGAATTCATCATTCCAAAAGCAAGGCGGTTGAATTCATAAACTCCTTTATGTGTGATGAACGCACTCTTATGTTTTGTTGCTGGGTCAAGGGGTACTTGCCAGAATCCGGATCTAAGATCCAAAGTACTGAATATTTCTGCCAGGGAATCAGCTAAAGTGTCGAATACGTCCGACATGTGTAAAATTGGGAATGACACAGGCTCTGTGATACGGTTTAACCCTCTAAAGTCCACACAAAAACGAAAAAACTATTATTTTTTTCTTTTCACTAATACAACGGGGCTGTGCCGAGGTTATGATGATTCCCCAATGATGCCATGTTTTTCCATTTCATCGAGTTGTTTCTCCAGTTCTTCACGCATTTTAGGTGTTTGACGATAAGGTGCAGCACTAACAGGTCTTGAATTTCAAGTATAAATAGTATGATAGTGCATATCAATTTGTCCAAGTTCACTTAAGTCCTTAGCAAATATGTCTCTGTTATGCACTAAAAAGTTATTAAGTTTAATTTTGTTTTCTTCTGAAAGTTCACAATTGTCCAAATTAAAATCCAAATCTGAATGCAATTTCTCGGAAATTTTGTCTATTTTAGAAAAACTATGAATGTTAGCACTATACGAGTCTGAAAATGTTTGAATATTCTTAGCATGAACTGGAACAGCCTTGGCAACTCTTGTTTTTGATGGCAGCACTATAGTTTGATTAGTTGGATTTAACAGTCTGTACGTAACTAATCCTTTGTCAACATTACACACAGTCTTTCCTCCTGCTATGCTGAATGATTTNGACAGATTAGCTTTCGGTTCTAAAAGAAGGGTAGTTCCATTTTTGAATCTGCTTATACGCAAAGGAAGCACTGTTTCACTATGTGGAGAAATTTCTGTTTCGGTCACTGTTTCTGCTACTCCGATTTGTTCACTTAGTTCAATAGATGTTGGTATTGTCACTGAATGAAGGTTAATAAAAGAATCAGTATTTTGTGTTTCACATTCCTGAATTGTCAATGTCATTTTTCCAAAATCTGTCTTTACTTGATGGTCCTGAAGAAAGTCTAATCCTAAAATAATCTTTGCATGAATTGTTTCAAACACGCGAAATTTTTGCTGAACTGTGAATTTTCCAAAAGTTAGTTTTAGCACTGTTTCACCTAATATTGGATGCACTTCTCCACATACTCCAATGGCACTAAATATATTTGTTTGATTGATTTGAGCATCCGGTTTTAATGTTCGAAGCACATGTTTGCTAATACAACTAAAAGCGGCACCACTGTCTATCAAGCACTTTTGTATCTGGTCTTCAATATCGAGGTTGATGAAATTTCTTTCCATTGATGCTGTAAATTCGCAGTCTGGTTGTTGTTCCGTTACTGGCGACAAGGCAGCACATCTTGGTCTCTGACAACACCATCCCTTCTTGTACCTTCTGCGAGTCATTTTTCTGGTTACTTATACAAGGATCTGAAACTATATGGATAGTACATTAAGTCTTGTGCTTAGATTTGAATGGAGAGAAAAAAAATGCAAACACTTGTTATCCTTACTCACACTGGCTAGTTGCTGTCACTCTTGCTGTACCTTAACTTAAGCAAGTTGATAAATGTTGAGCTAGAAAGCTGTAATGGATAAAATAGCTTGTACTATAAATGCTATATTCTGAGGTATTAAAAAAAGTACTTATCTTTGATTTTAGATCTCCTGGTGTTGATTCCTTGTCCTTCCTGAAGTTTTAGTTGAGGCTTAAAGTGATTTCCTTAATTTTCTAAATTCTGATGATTTGTTTTTGAAATTTTGAATTACTTGTATTGTAAATAACTTTACTACTGTCTGAAAGTCAATAGAATCTGCCCGAGTCGTTCTCCACCATATCTGTCACCGTGAGCCGGCGTGGCATGCAGTTTTTTTTTAAGCCAGGGGAACTAACTCTTGCATGCTGGACTCATGGGACGAGGGGGGAGAGTCAATAATTTAGACTTATGGTAAACAGTATGCAAAGTTACTACAAAACAAAGTTTAACAATTTAATAAATAGAAATAATTTAAAGCCAAATATAAAATAAAAGAATAAAACAATTATGCACTTTTAAGATCAATTTCACTGTTAAAGTCCAAATAGTTGAATATGAATTTGAATTAAATTTGAAAATTATTGAAATGTCCAAATCACTGAAATCACTGATGTCCCTAATCGCAAAGTCCTTCTTCTTGTTTCTTGAATTTCTTGATAATTATTGAATGTCCGAAATGTCCAAATGAATAATCTTAAAAATTGTCCATAAAAACAGAGTCTTCTGAATCGCGAAGTTGTTGTTCCTGAGTCTTGAATTTACGATAGATTTAAAGTCCGAAATAGTCCAAATGTTTAATCCAGGGAATTTTCTTGAATCACTGAATTCTTAAATGTCCAAAGCACTGACGGTTGATCATGAATTTTCTGAGAGTTACTATTGTCCAAATTCTGATGATAAGAAGACACAGTTCATATGGCTGAAGTTTTTAACCGGCGAGCTGATGATCTGTCCTGTTGTTGTCTTGAAGATTCGGTTATGGTTACTAAGTATAGTGGTCCCTGTTGATTCTCCAAGGCTGGATTGAGACGATGCCCATGTACGTTGACTTCTAGTCCTTTGTTCTGATGTCGTTTCTTAGTTCGATTTCTTCCTAACTGCCAATGGTTGGTCGCGGGTCTATATTTATACTCTAGGCTGAAAAATGCTCAATTTGACAGAGTGACACTGATCAAAGAATTAAAAATTTCAAACAATAAAAAATTAACAGAATTAAAATCCTAAATATTACTCTAATGAAATAAATAAACTTAACTCAAATTAAGACAGGTGTCAACTAATGAAATGAGTGAAAATTACAGGTAAACTTAATTAAAAGGTTTCTATAATCTGACATACTGTTCTCCTAATTAATTCTTATCCTAATTACTAAGTATGCAAAACTTGACAAAAATAATTGAAATAAAATTATTAACTTGCACAAAAATGAAAACATAGAAAATTACTAAAATTGCATAAAATAACCTTTTTCAAAAATGGGAAGGCGAAATGCCCCTATGACATATTAATTAGAATTTAAATTTCGTTATGGACGCTGTTGAAAATTACGCTAGAGCAGTCTTTGTCCGATCTTTAGTGCGGAGTCATGTTAACAACTACGCAGATGCGTTAACAATCGACACAAGTCCGTATTTGAAGATAATGAAGCCTCCAATAACATCGTTTTTGTACGTAAAGCACATTATTACAACTGCCTCATCAAATAACTAAGCATTGACCACAATACACCATGTAGTGCAACATACAATAGAGTTTCTTTGACAAAGATTAAATCCTTTACAATCAAAGGTCATTCATGTCCTCCTTAAATATCTATACTAAATATAAGAATCAAGACCTGCCATACCTATATTGGGTACCAAAATTACATAAAAATCCATATAAGGAAAGATACATCGCAGGATCTTTAACTCGCTCAACTACTGAATTGTCTATTGAACTTAAGATTTTGTCAACAGTCAAAGACAGACATCAAGCATACTGTGAAACTATTCATGCCAGAGGTTACATAAATCACTTGTGGATGCCTAAAAATTCGAAGAATGTATTGGAAAATCTTAAATCCCGTTCAGTTCCTCGCATACATATTCTCTGAAAACATTTGATTTTTCCACACTGTATACCAAGCCTTAAATCACGAATCAAAGGTATCATTCAAAAAGCCTTTGCCGATTCAAAAAATATGTTGTTTTAGGGTTATGAATCCACATTTTTTTTTTCAAAATCACTTTAAAAGGAAAAGTATGCTACCATAAAAATAACAGATGTGAAAGGTGCTTGATTTTCTAATTCATAATATATTTGTCACATTTTGAAATGCTATTATCAACAGCATGTTATTATACCTATGGACACTTATTGTGCTCCTCTACTCGCAGACTTGTTTTTATATTCTTCAGGGTCTCATTAAAAATCATACCATAAAAATTACTAGATCATTCTTTTGCTGAATGGATCCCATCAATATAGCCGCCATAACTGGAGATAAAGGAAACAACAGAAACCACAAGATCTACATTCTTTTGGACTTGCATCTCGAATTTGAAGAAAATGGTCAACTCAGTTCTAAAATTTACGATAAAAGGGGCGATTTTCATTTCAGAATTATCAATTCTCCTAACATGGACAGTAATGTTCAGGTTTCTCCTGGCTTCGTAGTGTATAAATCACAATTGATTCGTTACGTAAGCACAAATTATACAGATTTACTCATTAGGCATAGTTATCTCCGCGACCACCTTATTAATTAAGGCGTCAAAACAATCCGTCTCATGTGATCATTAAAAAGTTCTTTAATAAAAATAAGTCCCTTATAGAAAAATTTGAAGTTTTTGTCCGAACTATGATTCAAATTAGTGCTGGGATGATCATTTCTTTCAACTGTCTACGACTTTTCAATGGCAATTGCTGTTCTATTGCTACCGGACACTACCGCAAAGGAAAGGGAGGTTTTGCTATGCCGTAAAATCGGTTTAACCCACCATTTCTTTTGAAATGCCTGTTCCAAGTCGGGGCCATTGCGGTCATTTTTTCCTGTGGTTTCCACATGATTTGTCTTTTTGTCTCATGGATTTCGGCTCTTACAACTCTGTTCGGTAATTTTGTTATTACCCTTATTTACTGTAAATGTGCTTCGCAAAAAAAAAAATGTCTTTTAACTCGGTATATTTTGAAGGTTTTAAAGATGGGGAGTGGATGTTCATAGTCTCGCTATACAAATCCTTGAATATTGATTATCTCAAACAGGAAAAATGTGCCTTTTCTTACATATTTCAGGAAGTCTTAGTATTCCAGACAGCAATATGATATCAATTGGAGAAAATGTGCCTCTTCTTGCATATTTAAGGTTAAATTACAGAAAGTTAAAGTATTGGGGACACCGGTATCATATCAAAAAGAACATGTGCCTTTTTTAGAGTTAAAGTTTTGGGGACATCCGTATAATGTCAAATCGAGAAAATGTGCCGTATAATATCAAATCGAGAAAATGTGCCTTTTTCTCATAATAAGGTGAAATTACAGGAAGTTTCAGAATTGCGGACACTGGTTTGATGTAAAATGGAGAAATTGTGTCCTTTCTTACATATTTTAGGTTCAATTCAAGACGTTTCAGTATTGCGAACACCGGTACAGTATCAAATGTTCCTTTTCTTATATGTTTTAGATGAAATTACTGTACATTTCAGTATTCCAGACACCGGTATAATACCCAATGGAGAAAATGTTCCTTTTCCTATATATTTTAGGTTAATACAAGAAGTTCTAGTATTGCGGACACCGATATAATATCAATTGGAGAAAATATACCTTTTCTTACTATATATTCAAGTTTAAATTACAGGAAGTTTCAGTATTGCAGACACTGGTTTTCAAAAATGAATATAAATAAAAAAAATTATGAACAAGTGAAATTTCCTTGAATTAATCAGATTCACATCTAATAAGATTAATTTTCAAGCCAAGTATTCGGCAAGGTCCAGAATAGGCTATCACAAGAAAATCTTCAAGAAATGGAAGGTACTGAGATGCCTTTTATGCATTTGTTTTATGTCTTCTCATATCGACATGAAACATTTATTTCTTTAAATCTGCCATGATAAATGTTGAACAGTGCGCACATTAATACATATCTTCAAATAATCTAAATACAAAAATACCGAAGTTGCATAAAAACTGTTAATTTCGTTATGCTGTATATTTAGGCAGGTCTTTAAAACGAAAGTACGGCAGTGCATATGATATGCTAGGAGTGCGTCACGTATTTCTACCAAACCTTCAGCTCCTCTAAACATATCAATCACTCCAGGAAAAGACCTTTACCTTCAGCAAATGAGCCTGTTGAATCACTTTTGTGATTGATTTTTCCTGTTTTAAATGTTTGTTTTGCTTGTTTTTACTTATTTGCTTGTTGAAATATACAAACTTTTTCCAGGAAATGTTTATAACCTTGCAAAATAAGCATTACAAATTAAAAGCCTCGACATATTTTAATCAGTCGATTTGATTTACCACACTGGTGGTTATGAGAATAACACTTATACAAACGAAAATCAAAGCAACAAGCCTACTTTGACAGCATAAAATGTCTTTGTCAAATGCTCAAATACATGAAAACTTCTGATGGGTAACTTCTTGGTTCAAAAAGTCATCTGATACGTGATATAAGTAACCTCTTTAATATAATGTATTATCTATATTGTATTTTGACAAGAATATTTTGTAATGATATATACATATACATATATATATTCAACTTGCACAAATTAAACACCTTTTTTAATCTGTGAACTGTCATTTTATATCCGTACTGATAATTATGAGATTATGGGAAAGTTGTTCAGAGACATAGACACATGTATTTATTTGACTCTGTTTTCCGAATTGGTATAATGCAGTAATTTTACCATGAATTCATAGGAACTTTTACTCCATATCCCTTTATTTGTTCAGGGCATCTATAAATACATGACTTTCGTTTGGTTTTATGCATTTTGAACATTTTTTGAAATTTTGGATTTCCTATGTTTCGGTTCTAGTGCTGCTGATGAGGAATTAATTTCCGAAATGGCCATACAGCTCATTAAAATTATTGCAGTTGGAGATAACAAATATGTTATGGTCTCTTGTTCATTTACCCCATATCCTTTCGTAGAATGGTAAAACGAATGAAGTATATCTTTTTGTATTCTATAGCCCCATTTACATGCACAGTTTTACACACTTGTGTATTTTTACATAGGAATGCAAATTTACACTGGTGTGCAATTACTGCATGTAAACGCAACTACATACGTGTGTAATCTTAACAAAGGGTGTAAATTTGCATGAGGGCAGGGTCAAGTGTAAATGTATATTTGCACATGTGTAAATTTACATGGTATTCATTTTGAGAATGTAAATGCACACTGCAAAATACTGTTTCAGTCTATTAAACGAAAGGAAAAGGGTCTTTCAACTTGCTTGATGCACACAATCAACTGTTCTATCTATAAAATTAATACTTCTCTGACGGGTTTTCTTGATTTTGCGGTTTTTGCCTAATATAGCATAAGTTTGACTCGGAATGAAAAAATAGATGAAGATTCAATGCATCTTCATGTTTTTTTTATCATTCTACAAATTTCCAAGGTCAAATGAAAGCTTTTTTTACATGCTTTTCGGCCATTTTCTTATCTTGTTATAAGCTTTTTAAATTAAAATAAACACTTCAGATTAAATGTATGTAAATGCATAACAAAAATACTTTTACATACTGGTGTAGTTTTACACACGTGTAAATTTACTTACTGATGTAAATCTTGTGCATGTAAAGGGGGCTTATGAATATTATTCCATATAAAGTTATTGAATAAAAAGTTGTTCTTTAAGTTTTTTTTTTTTGTAAATTTATTCGTCATTGGAGAGTTTGAATTATAATTTTGCACCTTCTAAATTTATTTTTGAAATCAGAACGAGCAAATAATTTTATTAAATTAACTTACAAGTACGAAAATTTAGTAGATCTACTAAAGTATACAGGTGGTATATTTGTAAAGAGGCTTTCAACTTGTCAATAAATTGGTTTTTTTTCACAAAGTGGCCGAGAAAACTAGAATTTATGACAGATGTGACGATTTCAAATTTGCTGTTTGTAAAATAGCCATTCCTACGGAAGCCCAATCGGCCACTCAGAATTTTTTCAAAGATTTTTATGTTAAAAATTCAAGATATTAAGTTGAAAATTCAAGAGAAAAACATAAAAATTCAAGACAATAAGTTGAACATTCAAGATAAAAACATGAAAATTCAAGATAAAAAAATTGAAAATTTAAGATAATGACTTGAAATACGAAAGTCCATTGGGCTCATTTTCATAGGTTAGAAAAATAGAATTTTCGCGATTAAACGCGATAATTTCACGAATAAACTAGAAACTTTCGCGAATGAACGTGATAATATTTGCATATAGACGCGATACTTTCGCGAATAAACGCCATAATTTTCGCGAATAAACAAGAAAATTTTTTATTTAAATACAAAAAGTTATCTTTATTATCTTTATTCTCCTCGCAAATGGAGTTTTGGGGTATAAAGGAATCACCCTTTCCGTCCGTCCATCCGTCTGTCAAATTACACACTGGTTGTATTGTACATACGATTGCACAATCGCATTATTCAAATATTTTTTTCCAAACATCTGCTTTCGGGTTTACCTGAATATCTTAAAGTACGGCATTTAGTATGGAGCCATCTGATGTTTAATGAGCAAAGAAAAACAAATTGATAGCGGCCTTCGGCCTGGACAATATTGTTGGCTCGCTTAGCCTCAAAGACCATGTGAGCTTTTGCCATAACTTTGGCGTCCGTCTTCACTATAACTTGACAGGAATGGTGTGTGGAATGACCAATACATGTACTATGATAATCCAGAATGGCGATCATTATTCGTCATTCTTTGGTGATGATATTTTGTTGATTTAAATATTTGATATTACTGATTATTCGGATTTCGTTTGGTTTTATGCATTTTAACATTTTTCGAAATTATGGATTTACTTTGTTTGGGTTCTAGTGCTGCTGATGAGGAATAAATTTCCGAAATGGCCATACAGCTCATTTAAATTATTGCAGTTGTATTTAACATATGTGTTATGGTCTCACAGGAAAAAGAAGGGAAACGGGGAATTTGTCAAAGAGACAACGACCCAAAGGGGAGTAATAACAACTCAAAGCCATCATGTTCATTTACTCCATATCTTTTCGTAAAATGCAAATTATTTACTTTTCCCCTTAATTTGTTAGGCAGATTGGGATAATTTAGTGGGATTCTGGAATACGCATACCATTTCTTGTGGACAAGGAATTAGAGGTGGAAATAGAACCCTACCAGACAGCAGCCAAGTTCCTTCATGCATTGAGCCATTTAGGTGGAGGTGCGCTGATAAGGAACATGGACTTCCCTCCCCTCTTTCTGAAAAAAAAAATATTTCCCTTTCTAAATTTTTGACAGAAACCAAATTCCTTCATGAACATCTATGGGTTGAGCTGACAAGGAACATGAACGGACGGACAGACGGACAGGGTGATTCCGATATCCCCCCCCCCAAAAAAAACTTCATTGGGGATATAATAAAGATAGTATAGGTACCTATAACATAATTTTTCGTGATTATTCACGAAAATTTCGCGCTTATTCGTGAAAGAATCGCGTTTATGTACATTTTGTCTTTTTAACCTACGAAAATGAGCTCAATGAGCTTTCGTATTTCAAGTTATTATCTTAAATTTTCAAATTTTTTGTCTTGAATTTTCATTTTTTTTATCTTGAATTTTCAATTTATTATCTTGAATTTTCATGTTTTATCTGGAGTCTTGAATTTTCAATTTATTATCTTGAATTTACATGTATTTATCTTGAATTTTTAACTAATTATCTTGAATTTTCAACTTATTATCTTGAATTTTCAACATAGAAATCTTTGAAAAAAATTCTGAGTGGCCGATATGGGCTTCAGTACATTCCTGAGTAAATTTCAAATTTCTTATTTTAAATTCGCCATCACTGAATGGAAATACGAAAGCTTCACCAACATCAGATTTTCAGTACCAACTACATACAAAATTGCCCTTCCGTGATATTAACGACTTATAACTCTTTCCTTTTCAATTCTAGGAATAACAGCCCCAATAATGTATCTTATTTTGATGTAGCTAATAGAATGTTGCTTAAAAATATTTTCCAGAAACAAATCTTTGATATATATTTCAGGACTTGCTTTGTAAAGGTATAATTCGCGCAAACGGCCTTTCAACTGACAAAAGGTAACTTTTCCTTTGCACAATTGTTCACTTTCAATTTGCGCAAATGTCCATTGCCTGGCGGCTGAAAAAAGATCTTGTTTAAAGCTGTAAAAACAAGATTCACCTTTGTATCATAAAATTTATACAAGAACGGGTCAGTTTTGAAAAAAAAATCTTTAGAAAATTAAAAAGAAAAAAAATGTAAAGTTTCTTCAAAGCATTTTTATTCTTTATTCAAAATTCAATTTTCCTCTTTAAAAAGACCAACAGATAAAATGCGAATGCAGCCTGTACCTTTTGTTTTCTTTCTTCTTTTTCACTACACCTTATAGAACTTGAAAGAGATTTTATTGATTGAGTTTTGTTGACAAGAATTTTTAAAAATTGTGATACAACTGATTTAATACTCCGTGATAAAACTGATTTAATACTCCGTGACTATAATTTGGCATTAACATTGTATTGCAGTAAGTTTTTTATTGTTGGATATACTTTTATCAAATGGCACACTTAAAATTTCTGTTTTTAGTGAACATAGATATGTCATATTGGCATAGCAAAAACACCTAGTCACCTGTAGTTTCTTAAGTACTATTAAAGTGCATTCAGTCTGCAAGTTATTTTTATCTCATCTTCCATACACGGAAACTCTTGATGTATTGAAATATTCATGCAGGGCATTTACACATCAATGACTTATTTTTCCACCAAATGAATATGTTTAGATATTCAGATATAACCATTTGTAAATAGGATTATTTTTTAATTAGTTTCACACTGAGAGTTCGGCAGAATGAAAAGAGCAAGTCTTCTGTGGTTTTCACAAATAATCAATTTATCAAATCAAACTTGGATATCTTACTATTCATTATCATTGTCATAATAAAACTGTTTTTGATCAGCTGCAGAAACAAATTGATGCATATTTGATTAAATCAGTGGCAATTTATGAAGTGAAAAGGGTAAATAAATTTGAGAAAATTTTGATTTATCATAGGATATTGGTTATTAAGTACAGGCATTAATACATGGTATCCTGTCATTATCTCTATTAAAACAGAATACTCCGTACAATAATGACAAGAAAGACACAATCACAATAGCCTGTACAGAACATTCAGCACATAAAGATTTCAATAATCAGAGCCAATCAAACTGGCCAGCATATGTTTGTCAACCTGTTTATCGTTGGATATATCATTAAACGGTATTGCATATTTTTGGATATATTACAATTACAAAAAATACTCGTGAGATATGGTGTATCTCGGTTGATAAAGTTCATTATATGATTATAATGCTTTTCTGGTTTACTCTACTTTTTGTTGTGCTCTATCGAAACTTCAACCGAATACAGATTTTGTTTATACGTGTATTTCTTTCACCGTATATTTTTCAAGATAAAGTAAGTGAGAACCGAACCGTCAATCCAAAACGAATAATCCAGGGACAATGGCAACTTCGGAAACAAAACAGGAGCAAACACAACATGAGTACGGCACAGAAAAGAAAAATGAACACACACTCACACACACACACACACAGATGAACAACACGGACCCAATTAAAAAAACATGGGTGAGATCAGGTGCACCGGTAGAGTAAGCATCTCCTGCTTCTTATAAGACACCCGCCGTGTTGAACATGTCAAATATGGTATGAAAGTCAAATCCGGTAGAGGAAAGATCTGTTGTCATTTGGGAAACAGATATCCCATAGCGGTCCACTAGATGGTGATGTCGACCGTAAAACTTCTGGAGGGATGGCATCAAGTTTTGGGTAACATACCTTGTTGAAGTAGCCTATTTGTGAGCAACCTGGCTCTATCAAGGAAGTCACTGTATCGAACACAGGCTCTCAAATAGCGAATGAGCTGGGAGATGTAAACTCCATATGCTGGCGCTGTTGGGATGTTACTACAAAGAAAAGGGAAGTTTACTATTTGAAGGTTGAAGTCGTCGCGTTTGTCGTACAGCTTAGTTTGAAGTCTACCTCTGTTGTCAATTTCGAGATGAAGGTTAAGGAACGAGGCTGATGTGGAAGTGTCTGTGGTATCCTTAATTTCGAGCTCTTTTAGATAGATGAAGATAATCGCCAAAGCGAGGGTTGTTTAGTGACAGAATATCATCTATATAACATAAGCTAAAATTGAAGGATTGGGCCAGTTTTTTATCTTTATTTTGAAGAAGCCCTTCGATGAATTCAGCCTCATACGAATGGAGAAACAGATCGGCTAGGAGAGGCGCACAGTTTGTGCCCATATGAATTCCGATAGTCTGTTGAAAAACAAGTCCTCCAAACTGGACAAATATATTGTCGATCAGAAACTCAATCACTCCTTCCTCTGTATTTTATTTCTCTGTATATTATTTTTCCGATTCGGAGTCATTTTTCACAAAGTAGGCTTGTTCTCTACCTACAACAATGTACCTATATCTTCGTTCACTGTTCTTACATGAGAACATATATGAATTAAACCTTTCAGTCGAGATTTTAGTTGTTCATGAGGAATAGTAGTGTGAAGTGTGGAGAAGTCGAAAGTTTTAATGCTGTTACAGTGTGATTATGATATAGAGTTTAAGATGTCAAGTAGATTTTTGGAGTTTTTTAAAATCCACATTTCATTTACACTGCTTCTTGAAAAGCAAGTATCACAGTATTTTTGAAGGCCCTCTTTAACAGCTGTCAAGAGGGAGGTGAGCAACTTAGATATAGGTTTTGTAGAGCATTTGGCAGATCCAGCGATGTATCGTTCTTTGTATGGGCATTTATGTAATTTAGGTACCCAGTACAAAGAGGGGAGATCTATGTCTTCATCCTTGGTGGAAATCCCGAAGGAAAGCAAAACAGATTTATGGTTCTGTAATATCTCCTCCTTTGACAGAGTAGTAGCTGCGTAAGTTGGATTGCCGTTGGAATTATCAATGCCTAGTTCGTTCTTTAAATAATTTATATAATTATTTTTGCAAATAAAAATGATATTATTTGGGGCCTTATCGGCAGGAACGACGACATATTTGTCATGAATAGAGGACAAGTAACTGGCCACATCAGCATTTTGGAAAATTGATGATGCTTTATTCTCATTGACCCTCGTAGCTGATTGATTCGTTTAAGAATCATTGACCTCACAGCCTTAATCTACTCCGAAAGGGAAGAAAGGAATCAAGGTCTTCATCTTGTTCACGCTTAATCCATTTTCTGGCGTAGTCCTCTACATCATCCATAAGAAGTTTGAAATTTTGTTCCCACTTGATGGAACGTGGTTCACAGAATTTAGGCCCCTTTGCAAGGACATCACGGAGAGACCTGTTTTAAATGATACTCAAGTCTCCCGTTATGACGTGACCACAGGGACAATATCTGTATGGTGAATCAGAACATGAACAATCGGGTAGTTTAGACTTGAGGTCGTCGGCGGTAAGGTTTTGCAATACACGTTAATGGTTGAAAATTTTAGACGCGATTGGTGAAGTATAGGTGTACGAAATTATCGGGACTGATGTGTGTTTGAAATATCGGGGTATTTTGTTTTTTTACATTTCTGTAATGCAAGATATCGGCTAAGTTAATAGCATTCAAACCCTTATTAGCGAATTTGATGGGTAGAAATGAACGGCGTTCTTATACATTGGCGTGTTCTTTAACAGGGTTGAATAACCTATGTTGACCAATATCAAGTATAACAGCATCTAACTTGTATAAAGATGAGGATTGATCAGTGCAGGTATTTTCTAAAGACGTTTTATACAGAGAATTCAATTTAGTAAATGGTAAAGAATAAAGTTTTGAACGAATGTGATGCAATCCTAAAGGTTTACAAACCAAAGGAAGTAGGCCTTGTATAGTTCAACATGAAGTGTTGGTGATATATAATGGAGATGGCCATGGCTTCGTTTTCGTCTAGAATTGTTATCAAAAATGCGCATCACATTTATATCATTGCTTTTCGGGCTTGATAGATTGCCTATGCTGTCAATTTTGTAGTTACCACCATACGGTATTGCCGTTCCTAATTTGCGTATCCAGTATTCTCTTTTTGTCTACGAAGAGGTGTACTTCGGTTAGAATTGTTTGTAGGATTGGTAATTTTTTACTAGAATACGTACTTTAATGGAGAGAACAGAATGATCGGGTTGATTGAAATGTTGGTAAATGGTTGGAAATTTCATCGAGTTGATTACCGATCTATGTCTGTTCATTCGTTCGTTCAGTCTTCCTTTAGTTTCTCCGACATAATTAGCTAATTATAGTTTAAACGGACTACCAAGGCTACCATTATGAGCAATTACATTTTATTTCGAGGCATCAGAACGAAAATGGTCACCAAATAAAATACCCAATCTTAATATGTGGTGACATTTTGTTCGACACGTTTCAGGCTCTACTTTTGTCTTCACTGAAAGGTTCCGAGGAACACCTTTCAACTGAAAAAAAGAGCTTAGCATTTGATATATTTTAGCTAGTTTCCGGTAAAAAAATAAGATAGATTGTTTTTGGAACACTCTTTTGCATGAAAAGATCCCATTAATATATCAACAAGAACTAGAGATAAAGGAAATGCCAGAAACCTCCAGATCTACATCTTTTTGGACTCGCATCTCGAATTTGGCTATCTCAGTACTAAAATGTACTACAAAAGGGACGATTTTGATTTCAAAATTATCAATTTCCCTTACACGGACAGTAATATTCCAGCTCCTTCTGCTTACGGAGTGTATTTGTTACGCGAGAGCCATATCCTTTCGTAAAATATTTAATACAGGAGTTTGTCTTTTATTGCGGTGTGGAGTTGGTAAAACAATTCCCCGTGGTAGAGATGTATGCTCTTTATTTTTCTTAGATATGGTGTATTTGTACATGAGATAACATCTCATGTGTACACTTTGTTCAATTACTATATCTAAATTCATGTAAATTCTAAAACCGAAGGATTAATTCCCTCCGTCGTAGTTTTGTCCTTAGCTATATTTGATATTACTGATTATTCTGATTTCATTTGGTTTTATGCATTTTAAACATTTTTTGAAATTATGGATTTCCTTTGTTTTGGGTTCTAGTGCTGCTGATGGAATAAATTTCCGAAATGGCCATACAGCTCATTAAAATTAATGCAGTTGGAGTTAACATATGTTTTATTGTCTTATGTTCATTTACTCCATATCCTTTCGTAAAATATTGTTATCTCCGTGACCGACTTGTTAATCAAGGCTTTAAAACATTTTGTTTTGTTCCAAATTAATATAAAAAATATTCCAATTTAATAATTGACAACAAATACATAGGGAATCCATGACGACACTCGGCATAAAAACTGCTACAGTTAATACTGAAAAAAAAATAAACTGTTATCCATATAGTAAACGTATTAATGTGTGTTTTTCATTTACACTGATAATCCATTGCAATTCTGAATAGAAATAATCTAGAAATAATCTATGATCTTGCTGATTATAACATGTATCAAATGGCTGGAGTCAATACAAATTAAAAGGCACTATTTTTTATAGTACTATTTTCGAGGTCTGTCAAACATTGAAATCCTGACAATATTATGGCTTTGACATTTAACACAATCTGGGCATGCAGAAGCTATAGTTAGTCGTTATATAAGCGGGAGGTTGATGCATCAATAAACCTGGTTTAACCCACCATTTTATTTATAAAATGCCCGTTCCAAGTCCTGTGACAGATTTCAGTCGAATGTTATACGGATTTTCCTTACTGGTCTCTTCCTTTGATCGATTCGGACTTTTGTTGTCACTTTTATTTGTGTTGTAAATAAACTAGATTAAGTATCAATATCCAGTTGTATGCGTATACTGTGAAGATTAGAGGATAAATCATGAAGTTGGCACAGAAACTTAGACAAAAAGGACTTACTAAACAGCCTCTGCTAATTAATATAAACAAGAGGGTAGTTGGCGAGCTTTTATGCGATCTATTTACAAAGGTCCCACCACCATAACGAAAATTGAAAGAGTCATATACTGAGTATCTGTTTCAGAATCGATCAGACTATGAAATAACACTCCGGTTCCCACTGTCTGACAGTCTTTGTTACATTGTATTAAACGACAAGTAAATCAACGTAAGAAGTAACTAGAACAATTTGTAAACGGGACAGAACAAGTCAATTCTTTTATCAAAATCACCAGAATTAATGGGCCAATACAAAGATTGATTCGAATCTCAACAACATAAGAGAATTATCTTCCATCGTGAATGGAAAATAATAATGTGATGTATGCTATCATGGGGTAACATCATAACAACTTAATGTAGCGTTTATGGTGCTGATATGTGGTGAAATGGCAATGCTGCTGAATGTAAATGGTTTTAATGATCAACTCTGGAGTAATAGAGGACTAATTGGTCCCACTTTCCCTTCAAATTTACCACATTAAGTCGTATCATATATAAAATCGCCTATAAAATCTGCTTTCATTTAATCAATGTTTCTCGTTACCAATTTGAACTGGAAGACGGAAGCTGTTTATAAGAGTTTATATGTTGTATTATTCCCAATGCTAAAGGTTTATCTGTTAAAAGTATTTTCTTTCCATAATGTTTCTGTTACTTCTAATTGACTATAAAATTACTAGTTTCTTTGCAATATGTATTTAGCAAATATATATCCAAACCAGTTGTTTAGAAAAAAAAACAATATACATTGATTTGATATTTTCGCTGGTTTCATCTTGATTTTTTCAGTTATTACAATTACTTAGATATATTGTGTTTTCACACCCTGAAACTGAAAAAAAAGATGTAACACGCGGTGAAATCAAGACACATCGGCAAACGAATACGGAAGACATGATACAAATAACAAAATACCGAAGTTACTGTTAATTTATTTTCTGCATACGCGCATTTCGACATCATATGTCTCATCAGTGCAGATCAAACCAAAACATTTGGAAATCAATTATCAGAAAAAAGTGTAAAAACTGTTAGAGAACAAATAACCAAAATTATCCAAATAAAAAAGCCAGAATTCAGCTAAGGACAGAGCATGAGGGAGATACTCCTTAGTTTTCCACAAAATTTTGTAATATTTAGATATTGCAAGTTTAAATAAATTCGGTTTTCTGACCACTGGGTTGGGACTAACAGTTCACCAGCAGAGGCATTGGACCAGTAGTAATAAATAACAAAATACCGAAGTTACTGTAAATTTGTTTTCTGGATATGCGCATTTCGACAACGTTTGTCTCATCAGTGCAGATCAAACCAAAACATTTGGAATTAACTACTCCACAACTAAAGTAAACACAAAACAATGCAGGGGCATTAAAGGGCCAACTTCGCGTGTAACTCGTAAAAGAAGTATTGGCATTTAGCCGTGAATTTTGTTTCTATCCTGGGCAATTTTCAAAATATGGTCCAATGTCGAAAATCGTGGAAGGTAGTGGTTGGTGCGTGTACTTCCTAGGAATGAAAATAATATATGCCACATTTGTATGTTAGCTGTCGAACATGACTGCAAATACCATTTTTATCCAGTTTAGCAATTTCCTAGTGTTATGGAAGGTGGTACTACTCGAAGGACATCGAGAACCAAAACAAATTTTATATCATCAACATTTGCTGTTCTAAATGGCAATCAGTAAAGTTTTGTTCTGGCGTTGTTACACAACAAATTTAATAGAAACCTTCAAAAATTTTCAAAATCTGTACAAATTGCATTCACGTGGCATGTCATGTGGCTGAATCTTTCCTTTAAACGTATGGAAAGGAATCTGAATTGATTTTTATACCCCTGCTCCGAAGGATGAGGGGGTATACTGTTTTACCCTTGTCCGTCATTCCGTCCGTCCGTCACAATTTTCGTCAAGATTTTCTCTGCAATGGCAAATGATACAAATTTGAAACTTTGTCAGCAGCTTTGTATAGTCATGCCATATTGTGGGATGCATTTTCAGATCTGTCGGATTACTACTTCCTGTTGACTGGCTTAGTGAATTTTCAGTCATTATGTGCTATATTGTTAGATGCATTTTCAAATCTGTGCAAGCCACTTAAAGCTAAGAGCGGGGGTATTTCTAGTGAGCTTGGGCTCATAGATCCCTTGTTTAATGATTGTTCATATAACAAATGACTTTTTAAACCAGTTTTCGAGAAAATTTAATGCATTCGCGAAATTGATATGCTGAATGAAATAAATTCACGGCAAAGTGGCCTTACCTCTTCCTCTTCCAGAATACGAAATTTCTATTAAACCAAATTTATATCATCTAAAGTAAACTTACAGTAACTTCGTTATTAACTGCTGTAGAATACCGAAAGAACACTGATTACACAAACCAAAGTCAAGAGATAAGGCAAAAACAAGAACACCCGAAGAATAAAGACACTACACAACCACAAAACATACAACACTCAAGATTAAGGCACTAACACTGTGAACTATAAAAACAGAATGACAACAGGTGCGTCGGAATGGTAAGCTTGTCCTGCTCTGTATACAGCACCCCTCACACTGTCCAGTGTAAAGTCAAAATCGGTAATGCAGGAAGACGTGAATCTAGCTGAAAATGTCTGTTCTCATTTGTTTAACCGACATTTCATATCTAACTATGATGTCGTGGTGACAGCAATAGAATTTCTGAAGGGATAAAATTAACAAAGGCTGAACACAGGTTCTGTGATAGTGCTGTTGCTCTTTGTACAAAGTCACTGTATGAAATACAAGTCATACATTAACGAATCAACTGTGAAATATACACTCCAAAACCTGGGTACTAGTATATTGCTGCTAAGAAAGGGAAAGGTCACAAGTGGGAAGTCAAAATCATGCTATTGTAGGTGTTTCCTGTTATCTTTTTTATTCCATTGTCATATAGCCTAGATTTCAGACGTCCATGTTCATCAATATTTAATAGAAGGTCACAGTATGAAACCGAGTTGGGTGCATCGGTTTTCTCTTCAGTTTCAAATTCAGTGGGGTAGATCCAATGTAAATATTCTTTGAATCTTGGATTATTAATTGAAAGTACATCGTCTCTATATCTGAACCTGACATTAGATGACTGGGCTAATTGTTTTTGTTTCTGTTGTATGAGCCCCGAAAATTCCTTTTCTTCATATCACAAATCGATCCCAATGGAATCTCTATTGTCTGTAAAAATACGGCCTTCGCACTCAACGAAAATGTTGTCGATCGAAAATTTAAGCATCTTTATTCTGTCATTTCAGCTTCAGATATATAGACGATGTACTTTCTCTT
>MJUU01068689.1:62778-85329 GCA_002080025.1 Modiolus philippinarum | reverse complement strand
CGTGTGTTTTGTGGGCATGTGGTGTCTTTGGTCTTCCGTCTTTTGGTGTTCTTGCTTTTGCCTTGTCTCTGGACTTTGATTTGTGTAATCTTGTGCTTTGTTCCTTCGGTATTCTACTGCCGTTGTTTTTCACTATATTTCCTTTTTCACTGTATTTCCTTTTTGACTCAGTATGATTCTTCAAAAATAAGTTATCTATTCCTATTATCAAAAATGGAAACCTGCGTTCTCCGTTTTTAGCGCAGAAGTATTAAACGTATCTGGTCGGAAATTACTGATTTTAGTTTAGTGTGTGGAAGGGTTGTACAAGAGGAGAAAAATCAAACGTTTGAATACAATGACAATATGCGAGACTGTTTGAGGAAAGCTGTTGTAGGAGATCATTGGAATTTCCAATCAACATCTTATTCACACCGCTCGTAGAATAGGCTTTTTCGCAGTTGCCTTTTGGACCATTTCTGCAGTCTGGTGTTTGGATAGGGCTTTAGTGTTGCAATTGGTGATCCGGCACTGATTTCAGTTTGTAGGGATTCTTATGCAGCTTAAGTACCCAGTTAATGTTAGGGAGATAAATGTTATCTTCATCCATTTTAATACCAACTGCTAACTTTTATTATCTCGTACCTAGATATTGTAGTTGGGGTAAAAGTAGGATTGTCGGAGGACCTGTCAATAGGAATCTCCTTAACAAGACAAGATTACATCAATCAAAGTCTAGAGACAAGGGAAAAGCAAGAATACCAGAAGACGGAAGACCACAGACACTACATGCCCACAAAAAACACTAACACTACATATACAACAGAAAAAACCAAAGAACTAACAGTGTGAACTCTCAAAAATAGTGACATCAGGTGCTCCGGAAGGTTAAGCATGTCCTGCTCTGTATACAGCACCCGTCACACGGTCAGCGAGGCATATATTTTGAAAGATCTGTAAGGTAACTGATTGGTTATTGTCATTTTCTAACCCTGAGACAAAACCAATTAAGAACCATGGTACTTATAACTATTCTAACCCTCAAACAGTACCAAGGTGAAATGTTGAAAAGCTTTTGTACTCACTTTAGTATTCAAACATGGACAAGGACAAATCGGTACCACAGACATCATTGACGAAGACAAAACTAAAATTTAACAAGACAACAAAAAACTAAATCACGGACAGTGTGAACTCCAATTAGGTAAAAGGTAAAATATATTTAGGTTAAAAATCAATAAGTTAAGATTGTGATTAAAAATTTCATATGATTTAAAAACATATTAATTTTTGACCCCAAAAATATCTCATCACAATAAAAACTTATGTCGATCTCGTCAACCAAGGATAACCAATGAAAACCTCCCATAAAACCCGAGAGCGACATCAGGTGATCCGGAAGGGTAAGCATATCCTGCTCTGTATACAGCACCTGTCACACTGTCAGTGAATCAGTCCAGGGTGAAGTCAAAACCGGTTATGTCAAATCCGGGAAGAGTTGAATCTAGATGAAAATGTCAGTTTTCTTTTGTGACACTTATATTTCATATCTATCTATGGTGTCGTGGTGACGGCCATAGAATTTCTGAAGGGATAAAAGTAACAACAGCTGAACATGTCCCTGACTCAGCAGTTTTTGTGACAGTGCTTTTGCTCTTTCCACTAAGTCAATGTATGAACTGCACGCTCTACAGTAACGAATTAATTGTGAAATATACACTCNGGGGGGGGGGGGGGGGGGGGGGGTAGGTATATTGCTGCAGAAAAAGGGAAAATTGGAATGTCAAAATCATCACGTCGGTCATATAATTTAGATTTCAGACGTCCATGTTCGTCAATGTATAATAAAAGGTCAAGGTATGAAGTAGAATTGGGTGTATCGGTTGTCTCTTTAATATCAAGTTCACTGGGGTAGATACGATGTAAATATTCTTTAAATCTTGGGTTATTAAGAGAAAGTACATCATCTATATATCTGAAGCGGAAATTAAAAGTCTGGGCTAGTTTTTTGTGTTTCTGTTGTATCGGCCCTTGTAAAAACTTTGCTTCATACGAAAAAGGAAAGGTCAGCTAAAAGTGGCACAGAATTTGTTCCCATAGGAATACCTATTGTCTGTTGAAAAACGCGGCCTCCACATTAAACAAAAATGTTGTCGATAAAAAATTCAAGCATCTTTATTACGTCATTTTCACTGTATTTCTTGTTTGACTCAGTGTGGTTCTTAACAAAATATTTTGTTGTATCTTTCAGTTTTTGAGGATATTGCACTCAAAGCTGGCATTAGGTAAAAAAACTCCATTCATCTAACATACAACTCTAAGGCGGGGGACCTTGAGCACTGCTCTATCTTTTGTAAATGAACTTACCAATAGCATCGATTCGATACAAATTACCTTGGCTAAATAAAGTCCTTTCGCCCGACTCCACCAATCCCAAATACTGACATATGTTTTATCTTTTCCTATTACCAATTAGGAATACCTGCGTTCTCCATTTTTGGTACAGAAACATTGATGTATCAGATCGGAAATTACTGTTTGAAGTTTATTATGTGGAAAAGTTGTATAAAGGGTAGAAACATCAAGAGTTTTTATTCACCATTTACGACTGATGTTTGTCTCTCCTGCAGTTCGGAGTCCGTAAAACGATTCCCCGTGCGAGAGATGTATGCTCTCTATATTTTTCAGTTATGGCGTACTTGTGCGTGAGAGAATTTCTCATATGGATATACTATTGATACTTTCAAATTTTGGCAATTATTTTTTCGAAATGTGACCACCTGTTTTAAGTGCCCACATCTCACTATTTTATAACGCCAAGTTTTCTTACATTCGACTTGATGAGTGCCCTGTGTTTGTCTATTTGTTGTAGTTGTCCACTAGCTTAAGACACTTGTGCTTTTGTCGGGCAAAGGATGACAGTGATTGTAAGAGCACTTTGCCAGTTTAATTGATGTTTGTTGACAATCCCGCATCCATGACCAAGAAAGACATGGATGTAGCGTTGCTCGACAATTAGCAAAGAATTCCGCTTAAACCGGTGCTAGGGGCCGTCTTGAACTTACTATGAGCAATGAGCAAAGCTCATTGTTGAAGGCCTAATGGAGACTTCAAGATGAAGAACAACAATAAAAGCGTTGTTCCTTTGCTTGTTTTTTACCGTGTATTTGTAGAGACTTTGTCTCATGTGCCTTTACTCCATATCCTTTTATTCACCATTTGAATGCTATTGCAGTATGCGAGACTGTTTGAGGAGAGTTTTTCAAGGAGATCTTTGGAATTTTTAAGAATCCACATCTGATTCATGCCGCTCGTGGAATAGGCTTTTTCGCAGTAGCTTTTCAGACCATCTCTAACTGCAGTCAGTATAGTGGTAAGGAGTTTGGATAGGGGCTCAGTGGTGCATCTGGCAGATCATGCAATGAATCTCTGTTTATAAGGATTCTTGTGAAGCTTAGGCACCCAGTAAATGTAAGGGAGATAACTGTTATTTTTATCCACTTTGATACCGAAGGATGCTAACACAGTAGTATGATTTATGATTATCTCGTCCCTTGATAATGTAGTTGGGGTATTAGTAGGATTGCTAGATTAAGTATTTATACCCATCTCCTTAACAAGACAGTCTAAATAGTGTTTTTTTTACATACAAACACAATATTGTTAGAAGCTTTGAAAAGAATAGAATTGAAATTACCATTCCGCTGAGAATCGTTGTAGTTAAAGTCAATATAACGTGTAGTAATAGAACTGAAAAATGCTAACTTGTAAAAAATTATTACACTTTAATTGTCGACCTTTTTAAATTTCAATTTTCGCAGAAATGCCGTTTTATGGTCTTTGACAACAGAAAACATAGAGACTATGCAAAGTAATCTACATATATTTGATAAAGAAATATCAAAATGAAATATACTTAAACCAGTACCATAAAAGATGATGATCTATATTAGTATTTGACGAAAAAATAAAGGTATATGCTTTTGAAAGTAAAATCTGTCAATAATTTTCCTTGAATAAATTATGCGGACAGACAGACAGATTTATGAAAAACAGGATTACTTTTAATTTCCTAATTGTGAACTTCCCTTCTCCTAGATATCTTTCATGCTACTCTTGTTTATAGAATATATATAATATGTATATTACAGTTGATACATGTCCCAAAGTCACACGTGAATGTCAAATCAAGGATAAGGTACAATGAAGCGTAACATGTCCATCGTCAAGTGTAATATAAAACAACTGTGAGAGTTAAATGGTAAAGTACGCATGAACTCCATAAGTAGTGAGAACAGGTGCGTTAGATGAATCACAAATCATAGTCAAGTTCGATAGCTGACATGATATATCTGGTCTAATGGAAACAAGTTACCATTACACTTCACTGGCTTCCAATTTGTGCCCATGAATTTTCAAGCCTTCTCTTATAGAGGAGACGTTTTCTTTCTTTTTAGCATATCCGTTTGGGACGCCCTCGTATTTAGATGATCATATCGTATTAGTTGAAATACATGTACGGCGTTTGCATGGGCGTATTACTACTCGGGGATTTTTAAAGGATTGTAATATTTTTCCTTTCGTTAATTTCAGCTTTTGCAGAAGGAAGAGGGATTATACTGCTCAAGATATTTATATGGCCCTTACCTTATTGTAGTCTTTATATGTGATGCTTTATTCTGCTGCGGTGTGTGAGAACTATATAGTGTATATTGTATGACATGTGTTGTCAAAAGCCAAAAAAATAGATGAAAAGGAAACCATTTTTACATTTTAAAGAAAATGTTTACTGAAGTAAATATTCCTTTGATAAATATCTTTAAAAAAGAAAAAAAGACGATTTCTTCGGCGACTCGTAAAAGATAATAAATAAAAGATGCTAGATCCTTCAACCTTACTTTTAGATATATTGATGATGTTCTTTCCATCAACAACACATCTTTTGCTAAATGGATCCCTTTAATATATCCACCAGATTTAGAGATAAAGGAAACGACAAAACTACTAGATATACATCCCTTTTAGACTTGCATCACGAAATTTAGGAAAATGGTCATCTCAGTGCCAAAATTTACGACAAAAGGGACGATTTTTATTTCAAAATTATAAGTTCCCCTAACATGGACAGTATTATTCTTACTGCTAATGAAGTTGCTTCGTTACGCGAGAGCTGACACAAATTATACAGACTTTCTCATTAGACATAGTTATCTCTGTGACCGCCTTATTAATCAAGGCTTCAAAAAATTTCGTCTCATATGATCAATAAAAAAGTGCTTTTATAGATAGCAGTCCCTTGTGGAAAAATTTGAAGTTTCGGTCTGAACTCTGATTCAGAATTCTTTTCTTACTTAGTACTAGAATGATCATTCCTTTTAACTGTCGCAGTGGAAAGGGAGGTTTAGCATGCCATAAAACCAGTTAAACCCACCATTTCTTTTGAAATGCATGCCAAGTCAGGACCATTGCGGTCGACAATTTTTCCGGAGATTTCCACCTGATAAGACTTTTTGTCTGATGGACTTCGGCTCTTGACAACTCTGTTCGGTAATTTTGTCATTATATAGAAATGCAAAATTTTATATAAAGTATGGAGAATCTCTTTCGTGTACAGTTCTGTACGTTTTAAATATTAGCATTACTTAAGAGTTCTTCAGTTGTTTCCTATCAGTTCTTTCATATATTTTAATTTTTAGTTTTCGAATAGTTCAATTGAAAAGACTTAAGTTTTTGAAACAACGGCAGTAGAATACCGAAGGAACAAAGCACAAGATTACATAAATTAAAATCCGGAAGTAAGGCAAAAACAAGAAGACCAGAAGAAAAAGACATTACACGCCCACAAAACAATCGAACATCGCAAATAATTGCCATGCAGAACTCTAATTAACTGTAATCTTGATATTCTGTTGATTTATTAACACGTACTAGATGTTTTTACTTGTCTGCTTTGTCCAGTAATTTGGTACTGGCTCGATAAAAAGAAAACGTAAAAATGTCTTGGTTAGAAATTTTATAAAACTTAGGAAAAAAACCTTCGTGCAATGTTGCCGCAGCCTATTAACATATTTACGTTTTTAGCTATAAGGCCATGTGAGCTATTGCCATCACGTGGCATCCGTCGTAATCTTTTTCAAAAATCTTCTCCTCTGAAACCACTGAGCCAATTTTACCAAACTTAGCCTGAATCATCACCAGGGTATGTAAATTAAAATTTGTGTTCGATTAGTCCGAGGACCAAACAACGTGGCTGCCGTTACTAAAAAATAACACATAGGGGTAAATTGTTGTTTTTGGCAAATAACTCAAAAACGATTAAAGATATAAAAAAATATGACAGGAGTGAAGTGATCAGCATGAATCGATCAACCTGCCCTGCAATTTTGAAGAAAATCTTACTATCCCTCTTGAAGTTTTACCGCAAAATTTTCAAAATTTTAATATTTTTTAATTTTTTTTTATCATAAAAATTATAACAGATAGAGGTCAACTTAAAATTGCAAAAATGTTCAGCATATCAAGATCTACCCACTCTTGAAAAAAATCCAAAAGCCTATGTAGGAGTTTCACCCATTTTTTTCCTTTCATATGGTTTATGGGTTATTTCTTCAAACCTTTTTTGATTAACTTTTATCTTTTAAGCTTTAGAGAATTACGTATTATGACTTCATTAAAACATTTATTTCTTCCATAATATACAGAAAAAAATCTTTTTTTTTTGCCAAAAATACGTTCCTAATCTTTGCCTAATTTCACATCATAATTTTTCTATATAAATGTACATAGTATCAAAAAGTGAGTTTACTGATTACTGTTTACCAAGCAATTCATTTGCATACATGAATAAAGAAGCAGTTTCTTGGCATCATAGTTTGCATATATTCTTTCAACGAAATTTTCTTTCTACTAAACAGAGTCTTAAATGAGAAGCTGGTGATCTGTATGAATCTTGCATAAAAAAGAAATTTCTCTTGAGAATTACTGAATGGATTTGAACCAAACTTGGATAAATGATGCTTATGAGGTACTGACTAAGTATTGTTACTTTGGTGCCAATACTGTCATCCAACATGGTCACCTGCAGGGAACTTAATTTATTACAGGACCCTGTGGAAACAACATACAAATAATTTTTTATCTGAAACAAATATGGCTAGATAGAACAAAACTTTATCACAATGTATCTTAATTGGTCCCCTTCAAAACAGATGTCCTTCAAGTCTGCACCGTATGCAAATTGGCTACCGGCGGGAAACATAGTTTAATATTGGATTACATTCAAGGAACCATTTGGTAAGTTGGAAAACTTTGGCACAGGACCTATTTCTCTTTAAAATTGTGTCCTGCAGATCCATCCCTCTTCCAAGATGGCAGGCAATATGGAAAAAAAATTATTAAAGATCGATCATATAACATAAATGTTTGTTTACATAGCTTGAAAATGAGACCCTTTAACATAGAAGTTTATTTGACTTTATGTATTGGCCATGGTCCAGGTGAGCGATACAGGCTCTTGAGAGCCTCTAATTATTGGGTCTTTTAGGTTTTTGTTCTTTATCGGTTCTTTTATATTTTGATTTTGGGTCAAACTAATAACATTTTGTTCACAAATCATGGCATATTTTGACATTGAATTTATCACATTATTTTGATGTTCATGATTGACAAAGATTACGATGCAAATCCTATGCTTACAAAATAAAGGCTATGGTTTATTTGGTTTCTGTCCTAATACTGTTAGAGCATAAACAAATAAACTTCAATTACTGGTGACCATCGATAGCTGATTAATACTAAGGGTGGTAATCCATACAAATACAGCAACTTTCACTCGTTTGCCTTGTTGCATATATGGTGTACCATGAGAGTCAAAATTAAAATTTGGTGCTTTGGCTACATTAGTATAGCTTCAGCTATAAAAAATGTAGCCGAAGCTGTAATTATTGCAGCCAAAGCTGCAATAATATAGCCTAAGCATATAAAGTGTTTAAAAGCCTATGCTACAAAATTTTTGCTTTATAGTCTAGACTATTTAATTCATCACTCTCAGAGGTTCATAAGTAAAATTACTCACTATGCTGTAAATTATAGCCTAGGCTTTGATTATATTGAAACATTTGCTATATTTTTAAATATATATTGCACATGCTTTAATATTATACAAAACGTCTTTGGGGGTCAAAGGTATACTAAAGCCAAAGCTTAAATTTTATATCGCACAAACTATATTTTTAGAGGCAAGTGTTATTTATACATGAATAAGCGATTCAATGCGCGTTTCTTTACAATGAATGCGAAGACTCAACACTACCGATATGCTGAGAAAACCATCCGATCCAATACCGTAGAACTCTGAGCACGTAACAAAAAAGCTGCATACTCTACAGTTTGAATAAAAAATAGCTAATTGTTTCACATTGCATATGTAGACAAGTACGTTGCATGCACGTAGTGGTTTAAATATTTCACCACAACGTTTGGGTTTCTGTATGTGAAAAGAAACTACAAGGAGTTTGTTAAACATGTAGATCTGTTTAGAAAAGTTGAATGTTATGTAGACTATCAGGCTATGAATTTATGATATAAACAAGAAATAGAAATTAATTCTATTTAAGTGGACATAGATTGGTGTATATTATGAGATTGACACTCAGACTGACATACACACAGAAATCCATGTTCACATACAAATTTTTAATATTTTACATATGTTGTTGGGATAAAAGTCGCCTTGGCTCCATTTTCTTTTGATCCTCATTTTACACAACAATACTAAAAGAGCCAATCCTCATGGTACACAACACTGGAAAATATAGCATTAGCTCCAAAAATAGAGCAAAGGCAATAAAAATGTAGCTTAGGCTATAATAATTACAGCATAGGCTACATACAGCATATGCACGAATTTTTACTTTTGACCCTTATGGAACACCATATTGTTGTTTTTCTCTCTGGATTAGACAATGTCTTCTTTTCTCTTTGGTTTAAGTAATGAATTCGTTTCAATACATTACATAATGTAATTAAATCTAAATAATACTTTATTTCTTCCCTTCAATTTTCACTTTTGTAACTCTTTTAGTAGTATTGGAAGAGAAATAAAACAAACGAGATGAAAATTTAACTTTAATTGAATTTGAACATGCAAAATTATTCCAGCAACTAAGTTAGTCACGACCGTGTCTAATTTAATAAGTACATGGAAATATTTGAAATAGTTCAATTAAGCTTTCAGTATTTTGTCAATTAATTTTTTTAAGTTTCTACTGACATTAAAAAGTGAACTATTTCAATTAAGATAACATGTTTCTAGTCAAAACTTAAATAAATATAAGGAAGCATAAGCCATTTAACACACACAACAATGATAAACTAGATAGACATAACCTCATGTACTCCCCAAGATGGGAGATAACGGGGTAAGCGTTTTGCACGCATCACCCGCTTTTGTAATGATATGGCCATAGTGTGAAGCCAGGAACAAGTCGAGTCAGATAGTTCAGTTGAGACGACTCGATGTTAGAGATAGTCAAATATGTTAAAACTTCAGTTGCAATTATTCTTGTCAACAAACTCGTGATGGCGACCATAGAATCACGGAGTGTTATTTTAAAGCATGCCTCCTCATATCCATTTGAGAAGCAGTTTTTTATAAGGAAAAAACATCTGTTTGTAATGTCCTCCTACAAACAAGTAATGGTTACTATTTGAGAAAACGGCAGTAGAATACCGAAGGAACAAGGGAAGTGATGATTACAAAAATCGAAGTCAAAAGACATGGCGAAAACGGCAACAGAGAAAAACAAAGACAAAACAAGGACGTGAGACAGCTACAGTGAACAGAAATTAAAAAATGACGACATTAATAACTATGGCACTCATAGTGTGAACTCCCATGAAAACCGGGAGTGACATCAGGTGCTCCGGAAAGGTAAGCATGTCCTGCTCCGCTAGCTAGCGGCACCCGTCTCACTATCAGTGAGTCAATCAAGGGTTGAGTCAAATCCGGTTATGTCAAATACGTGTAGACGTGAAATGTAGTTGAAAATGTCCGATTTCATTTGGGACACGGACACATCATATCTGTCAATTATGTCATGGTGAGAGGTTCTAGCATATCGTATTAGCTAAGATTCATATACGCCATACGCACAGACAGAGGGGTGTAACTAAATAATGGTAAGTTAACCATATGAGAAATTTGAGGACGTATATTCTGAATACGTGTCCTTACGTCTTGATATATCGTTTGGTTCATGGAGTATTTTACTGGAAAATCTCATGTTAACTGTCTTGTTATTAGTTGATCGAGTCTCGTATATCAATACCCAATGTAATTTTTAAAAATCCAACATACTGCACACCTTTTTTTTAAATCGTAGCAATCTTTTTCATTTAAATTGGTTTTTTAAAGACATGGATTTTTGACCCAGTTAATATTTTATTTTTATATTGACAAAGGCCTCCTGAATAATACCTTTCATTCGTGGATTTGGGTATCTAAGAAGAGTGTTATAGAATGTGAATATATAAAATGTTTTGAATGTATTTGAGAAAATGAAGGGGATTTAACATTTTCCAATAAATCTTTCGAATTTTAAGTATCCACATATATATGTTTTTGTCACTTCTGACATTGATGGTGTAAGAGTATGCTTTATGTTTGACTTTGACTGCTGACAAAATGTCCATAGATAATTCAGTAGGTGACAAGATGAAGATGCAGTATTGTATCTTGTATGCATTTTGTGTAATCTAGTTATCGAATAAAGGTAGGGCATGAAGGTCTTTATAGTTATTTTCAGTTTGACTATTCAAAGGAAAATAATTTTACACGTACAGTTTTATTATATTACTTGTTATATGGCTACCCTGGAATTGTAATTAAGTCACCTTAATTGGGTTTTATTCGTATGTATTACAAAAAATACCGAAGTTGCATAAAAACAGTTAATTGCGTTATGCTGTCAACGCGTTTCAAGGAGTAACCTCATCAGCAGCATTAAAATCAAATAATTCGGAAAGCCATAATCCAAGAGGTACTCATTTCCAAAAATATGGAAATAGTAAGCCAAATTCAGTACCACGGACATCTACCAAGTGCCATACACGAAATGAAGCCTCAGTATGTTTTAGTGGTTTGAATTTTGATAAAAACAGTAATTTCTATAACACGCAAGGTAAAATTTTCTGTCAGACGAGTCTGACTATTGGGCTTGTGAATACTCTCGGGGACCTCTGGTCTACCAGCATTGGCATCGGCCCAATGGTTCAAATTACAAAAAATACCAAAGTTGCATTAAAAAAAGTAAATTTCGTTATTCTGTACACGTGTTTCAAGGAGTAACCTCTCATCAGCAGCATCAAATTCAAATAATTTGGAAAGCCATAATCCAAAAGTAGTCAAAAAGAAGTACTCATTTCAAAAAATATCGTTATAGGAAGCCAAATCCAGTTCAAAGAACATCTACCGAGTGCAATACACGAAATGAAGCCTCAGTATTTTCAAGCAGTTTTAATTTTGATAAAAAACAGTAATTTCTATAACACGCAAGGTAAAATTTTCCTGTCAGATAAGTCTGACTACTGGGCTGGTGAATATCCTCGGAAACCTCTGGTCCACCAGCAGTGGCATTGGTCCAATGGTTCAAATTACAAAAAATACCAAAGTTGCATTAATTAACAGAAAATTCGTTATGCTGTACACGTGTGTCAATGAGTAACCTCTCATCAGCAGCATTACAATCAAATAATTTGGAAAGCCATTATCCAAAAGTAGTCCAAAAAGAAGTACTCATTTCCAAAACATCGAAATAGGAAGCTAAATCCAGTACCAACGACATCCACCGAGTGCCATACACGGAATGAGCCTCAGTATTTTTAAGTATTTTGAATTTTGATAAAAACAGTATATATTATACTACAGGGAAAACGGTTAGAGAAAATGGGGTTTGGGTACCCATAAACCATTTTAAACCTATCACTGGCATTTGCTAGTTTCGGCACCAAGTCACACTATCCCGAGTTCCTATCATTATTCACATTTTTCTTTTGTCTTTCTTTTAATTAATATGTGTTTTCTTGTGCAGTTCCTTTGTGGATTGCAGCCTGTGATTGTAATTTTTGGTCATTGTAGGTCTTCGCAAATGTGTCAACAAACAAACTAAATAAAATAAAAGGGACAACAGGAAACACCTACAATGGCTGAAAATTATAATTACATGCCACAATCTGCTAGGGAACTACACAGGAAAAACACAAATAAGACAAAAGACAAACGTAAACAAGGATAAAAACTCGGGACAGCCGGACTTGGTACCGACACTAGCAAAAGCCAGCCTGTATTTGAAGCCCACAAGTTCCTCTCTACATTAAATGACAAATATGCTGTTGTACCTGCAGACAAATCTTCGTTTTTTTAAATGTAAAGCACATTATTACAACTGTCTTATCAAAGGCGTTGTCCACAATTAAACCAGGTAGTGCTACATACAAAAGAGTTTCATTTGACAAAGATAAATTCCTTCCCAGTCATTAATGTTCTCTTTTAATATTCAAACTTAAGGTGTCTGCAGGGTATTATTTTCCTATTATAGAATTTGTGAAATTTTCTGTGCAGAAACATAATTGTATTATTGCTAAAAATATAAAATAAAATTTGGGGGTCACCGTGCATTTAAGCGCAAAAACTGAAATTGAAAATTTAAGGATTTTACATAGAAATGATAGGAAAAATGATTATATGAGAGGATAACATTAAAAATCTTTTATAGATTTTGTTCATACTTTGCATGTGTTTTGAGATCATTATATAGTTTACATATAAAAAATAAAAATTAGGGATCACTGTTGAAATAAGAGAGATAAATTGCAAAATGACAATTTTTCTAGTGATATCTATATGAAATTATTTTATCAAATTATCTCCCTTGCATAATTTCTGTGTTCTGAAAATCAGGCAACAAATTTAAAGCGCATGTGTTTTAGTTCACCTTTTTTAATGAATATTTTGTAAAAGTTATAAGGAATAAAAATTTTAAATACTTTGGAATTTTCCATATATTTTAAATAACTATTTTGTTAAATTTCTTAAAGAATGAAACCTAAATGAACAAGTATTAGACAAAAATGGCGGAATAATACCACTGAGACACCTTAAAATAGTGATCAAGACCTACAATACCTATATTGAGTACCAAAATTACAAAAACAATTCATACAAGGCAAGATACATCGCTGGATCTCATCTTGTTTAACTACTCAACTGTCTATTGAACTAAGATTTTGTCTGCAGTCAAAGACGGACATCAACATACTTTGAAACTATTCTTGCCCGAAGTTACATTTATCATGGGTGGATGCTTAAAAATGCAAAGGATTTATTGGAAAATCTTAAATAACATTCATTTTCTCAAATACATTCTCTCAAAACATTTGATTTTCCGCACACTATGCCACATTTCCTCATTTTAAACTGAAATCTCGAATCAAAGTTTTCATTCAAAAAGCCTTTGGCGATTAAAAAAATATTGGTTAGGTTATAAATCCATATTTTTATTTTCAAAAACCAATTTAAAAGGAAAAGATTGCTACGATGAATAACGGTTGTTCGGTTTCCTTAATTTTCCTAGTTATAATAATATATTTGTCACATTTGGAGGTGTTAGTTATCGACAGCAAGTTGGTTTTACAAATGGGCACGAATTGTGTTCCTGTAATGGTAGACTAGTTACTATATTCCTACATGACTAAATTTCTTCAAGGACTCTTATAGTTACATTGATTATCCCATCGATATATCCGCCAAAACTACAGATAAAGGAAACGTCAGAAGCCACTTGATCTATATCTTTTTTGGACTAGCATGTCGAATTTGGCAAAAATGGTCATCTCAGTACATTTTGTACTTGAATTTACGACAAAAGAGACGATTATAATTTCAAAATTATCAATTTCTCTAACATGGACAGTAATATTGCATGTTTCACAGTTGATTCGCTGCGCGAGAGCTATATCAAATTAAACAGACTTTCTCATTACACATAGTTATCTCCGTGATCGCCTTATTATTCAAGGATTCAAAAAGTTCTTTAATAAATTGTGGAAAAATATAAAGTTTCGGTCCGAACTCGGATTCAAGATTTATATTAATACTAGAATGATCATTTCTTTTTACTGTCTACGACCTTTCAATAGCAATTGAAGTTGAGTTGTAACCAGAAACTACCACAAGGAAGGGAGAGATTTTGGACGCCATAAAACCAGTTAACCAAACATTTCTTTTGAAATTACTGTACCAAGTCAGGACCATTGCGGTCGACAATTTTCCAGGTGTTTTTCCGCCTGCTATGTCTTTTTGCCTCTTGGACTTTGGCTCTTGACTATTCTACTCGGTAACTCTGATATAATTCCAATGATATCAGTTACACAAACATTTCTTCTATAATGTTTTTAATATTTTACATATCTGCTTTTTACTTGTATAAAGCAACATGTTTTATATTTGATAATTTTATATATTTATTATAATCGTTCAATATACTTAACAGTTCTCGCCACGATATAGCTGAAATACTGCTGAAGTTGACGTAAAACATCAATCAATCAACCAATGTTTGGTGTGAATCGTACCAAACTGCACAGGATATTTCACCACTATGCAAAGTTGTGCATATTGTGTTATTGATCGACCTTTTTCACAGTCATGACCTATTTTTACTTTTCGTCATATTTAGATTTGTGGGCGCTACTTTTCTAGGATTTAACCGCGATGCTTAAATGTGCATATTGTGTTTTTAGAAGGCATGATCCTTTTTTCAAAGAGGTATGCCCCATTTTACTTGAAATGTTGCTATATATATGGTGGTCACTCCTCTCACATATCTGATATTATTACAACCAAATTTGATTGGAATGTTGACCACGAGGCCTAGTTATGCGTTATGCGCATTGTCATACTTGACCACGAGGACTAGTTATGCACATTGTCATACCAACATACTAGTATTTGAAAATTGGGTAATAACAAAATAACCGAACAGAGCCGAAGTCCAGGAGACAAAAAAACAATTTAGGCAGAATCCATCGGAAAAATTGACGACCACAATTGTCCTGACTTGGTATCATTTCAAGAGAAATGATGAGTTAAACCGGTTTTATGACATGCATATTTAATCCACCACGTGAACATGTGGTCAAATGTGTTTCATGGGAATTGCAACTTCACATTGATATGCCACGTCAAATTGACGGAATTCAAAATGTAATTATATTAAATTAAACCCTGCTCAATGATGATAGTTCTATCCAGAAAAGGACAACATTTGCTTTATTCAGTTTCTTTTCTTGCGGATTAATAATGCCTACATAATCTAATGTAATCATAATCTAATCTAATCTAATTCCATTGCGGTGGTGTCCGCATTATTGTCCAAACAAATTTTAGTTTGCTGGTGCCACTTCTTCAACGCCATTCTTCTCATTTCATCTAAACTTCATAAGATCATTGACCACTTTGTGTAGTTGTACATATTATTTTGTTGGATTACGCTGCTAGGTTTTCACTTGTGATTTAGATATTATCAAATTGAGTTTGTGAGCGACACTTCTCCTTCATCTTTGATCCAACATCAACAAAACATCATAAAATTATAAACAACAATGCTTTGTTGTATAATGATAAAATCAGGTATCTTGACAATATTATTACTATTACTGTCCTTCAAGCATAGGCTTAGACCAATTTTATTGGCCATTTGGCTACCAATTCTACAGATTGACATCCAAATTTTTGCTAAAAAAACTGTAGAATAGGTTTACCAAATACAGAAGTTGTTACTCGCTTCTGGAAACAATTTTTTGTCTGTTTGGTTATTGAGCAATTGAACTATTTTCATATTCAATAATAGCCTTCCTAGGTGAGGGAATTTCCTATTTTTAATTTTGCAAAGACTTTGTATTATTTTTAAATAAATAGTTTATGAATAAAAGTTTAAGTACATAATATTTACTCTAACAAATTTTGATATGCCCACAAAGATTTAATTGTGCATAACATTTTTAGGGGGAAAATATGAAAAACACTGTTTTTTTATGGGAGATAATTTTTTGTGTACTATTACCCCTCTTGGTAAATTTGTTATCTCCCATGGCCAAATTACTGATTTGGTGTTTGATATCAAAATAATACTAAAACTGATTTACAGAATGTCCAAAAGAACATGAAGTGACCATAAATAAAAATGTTAAACTGATTATACATGTGAAAACAAAAATTTTCACAGTTTAAAAATTTGTTGTCAATCTGTAGAATTTGTAGCCAAATGGCCAATAGAATTGGTCTTTGGTTACTCTGGAAGGACTATAACAGTCCAGTCCTAATTTTTAGATTATGTAGGCATTATTAATCCGCAAGAAAAGAAACTGAATAAAGCAAATGTTGTCCTTTTCTGGATAGAACTATCATCATTGAGCAGGGTTTAATTTAATATAATTACATTTTGAATTCCGTCAATTTGACGTGGCATATCAATGTGAAGTTGCAATTCCCATGAAACACATTTGACCACATGTTCACGTGGTGGATTAATTTGTAAAAATGGAATCCCAATGTACATGACGTACTTTCCTGTAAATAAATTGTGTTTCTTTTTTATATTTCGGTTTAAATGTAATTATAAGAATTGAATGTATTATTTTGAAGTTTCATAGGGATTATATGGTGGCATAGTTCTGCCCCCTACTTGTCAGATAATTAAGTAGACTTGTCAGATATTATACCATAGGATTATGACCGGGCGCACATTTTCAACTTGGAGCGCTACCGAGATTCATTAAAAATGTGCTCGGTCAACACTTTCATACCCCAATGAAACTTCAAAATAATGCATTCAATTCTTAAGTAAACTAAAAAATTTATCATATCACGGATAATTTTGATTTCACAATTAGTAATTTCCCTTGATGACGACGCTACTCTAGTTTCATCCTATGGGGTGGTAATATCTCAACTTACCCGTTTAGTCTTCTCTTCGAAACTGTAGTGATTATAACCTTGCTATTAATAATAACATATCAACCTGCAGATTTCAAAAATTATCAAATGCATTTGAGGAATTTTCAGAAGATGTATACATTTGATCTTGAAATACGGCGTCACTTGCAAACAGCTTAATATCAGTAGTCATCCTTGTTTTTAGGGAAATATTTTAAAATTTGCCAAAAGCTGATAAAATATTCAGAATAACTAGGACGTGAAGAAACATGCCTTACATAAACGAGGATATTGACATAATACTTTGAATTCGCTAAAATAGGTATCAGTTCACATTAATTAAACTGGCCTCTCAGTGTTACTCTCGATATCTATTGGTGATTCTTTACCAAGTCTTTCTAGGTGTTTGGATTTTGATTTGTCTTCCGTAGTGCAACCATATTTTACCAGAGGACGCACCTTGAACTAGGTGGTAGTTAAGAGGCGGGTATTCCTTGACCCATCTTTCAAAATTACGTTGTCTCATTCTTTTCTTGTTAAAGATTGCGGTCTTGATAGATATCTAATTGTATTTGGTTTTATTCATTCGTTTATTTTACAAAAGGAAAATGGATAGGGAGAGGGATACGTTTGGTTACCTATTACTCCATTTAAGCCCATTTACATTCGCTACTGCCGGTACCAGGTCCAGCTCTCCTGAGTACCCATTGTTGTTATAGTTTGTCTGTTGTAGGTGTTTAAGTTGTAGAAGTTTTGGTGGATTGTGGTGTGTGATTGAAATGTTCGGTCATTGTAGGTGTTTCTTGCTCTACTGGCATTTTTAATGTCAATTTCTTGGAATATTCGGCCATTTTAAACGGCGTTAAGACCCTTATTGGCTTTAAAAGAGAGGTGACATTTGTTTCTGCGAATAAAAAACACCTCTTGTTTTAATTGTTTAGTTATTGTAGAGTTTATTTCTTGGATAATTACAATTATTGACTGACAGGTTTGGTTCTGAAATGTTAGTTTTATTGTTCTATTTTTTGGTCGCCCTTTTTTTAAACTTAGAATTATAGTAATTGCAAACTTTATAAGTACTTTGCTTTTTTCATAGTATAATGTAATTTGAAATGTCTATACTTGACGATAAATAGGACATGAGTTAGTTCTAGACGGTGTTGTTCATGGTCTTTTTATGATTCACCTCCGTATAACAATAGTTAGAAATATTCAAAAGAAAAATGTTTTACAATTCCGTCAAATTATTTATTTAATTAGACACTTTCCATACATGCCATTGTACACAAGGGAAATACCGGAAGTGTGAAATCGGATGACAACCAGCGATATAATTTCTGACAACTACTGACGTTTTTCGCTTTCCGTTCATTAAGCTGAACGCTGTAGGAGAATTAAAGTAATTTTCCTGCCTCAATTTGTAAGACATTGAAATAATTCGAGTGAAATTGTACGTGATTGTGATATTAATTCGATGCATATAAACTGCTAATGATGAAAACAAATTATCATGTCGATCTAGATAGTAGTTAGAGTGTGAATTCTGATGTAAATAATCATATTTTGTTGTTTTTATTGAGCAAGTAACTGGCAGGTAAATGTCCCGACAAAATAGTATCCATTATTGGCCGTTGTTCATCCATTTCGACCTTTCATATCTCAGTAGAACTAAAATCGGAAAAGGCCGGATAAATAGAGTAGGATTTGCGCAAAACTTGATTCTTGTCAGTAATTCAAAACATTTAGGAAACATATTTTATTTAGCCATATTCAGTAATCAAAAGCCGACAAAAACTGGGGAAGGTTCAGTTTCGTATTAGGGGATTCCTACAGGATATCTGATACCCTTTCTTTTCCGATGACCTGAAGAATTTTAACTCTGTTATAATAATAATAAATAACTTTATCTAAAGTCGGCATGTAAATATTACAAACAAACATAAGCTCTATAGAGCTTTTACCGACATAAATATATATACATACATAAACATACATAAAACATACAAGGAAAAAACACAAAGCAGCTAAAAATGCAAGGAATAAATAAATAAAATTCACAAAACCACACAGCACACACAAATAAAGATCGCATAAAATGGTATATTAAAAAGGCAAACCAAAGAATAAAAACCCAAAGGAATCCCAAAGTAATAGATTGAAGATAATTTACCAGTAGTTAAGACTTAAATTTCTGGAGAATAAAAGAATGTTAACAAGCATAACATTTACACTTAGTTCCATTTCTGTTTCTGTTAATGTCTTATCAACAAAACCAGTATCTATGTGACATTTTTGTCATGGCATAAATTATGGTCAGCCCGTTGCATTGTTTTATTACATTTTAATACTGTACAGCCTTAGGCTTAGGCATCAGTAAACTGGTTCACATTCATAGCATTTTCATATCTGTACCGAGTATATCTATCCCCAATTGTTATCATTATTAACATGAGTTCTATCGGTAAAATCCCTCACAAGTGTATTTTTACAGAATGAAAGATTTCCTGGTTTGTCTGTAGAGAAAGAATTTAATTTGAAGAAAGACGGTCTTTTAAGTTTTTTATTAGAGGTTAATCAATTTACTTCATTAAATTATTACAATATTCCTAGGGGAAATTAAATTCTTGATTCTAAATAGGTTTGATGGTTGATGTTAAATTTATAATGGACTGAACACCACAAAAGTGAAAGTTAATTCCAAATGCAAGAAAAGACATGAATTTTCTTTTAGTTTTATTTTTAGCCTGTTGCTTAATTGAACCAAGATACGATTTTTCTCATAAAGTAATTGAAGAATAAATGAAGACATAGCAGTGAACATCTTTTTTAATTCTCAGTAACGTCTTTTTATCAATTACTCTGAATTTGGCATTATGGCTTTTATATTGTTGCATATCCACAATGGCTTTTTCATTTCTATTTTATTTTATTTTTATATTTTTTTTTTGTCCCAAATCTTTTATATTTATGTGAGCCTGTAGAGTAAGTCTTAATTTCAACAGAGGAAAATATGCGTTGCTAAACAGCTCTCAGTGTAAAATGCGAAATATAGAGGGTAATAGTAAAGTTAATCAAAAATACGTATAATGCAAATTCAGTATTTATTGTATTTTACAGCTATTTTTAACAAGCATGTTACAAGAAACTTTGCAATTTTAGTCGCACAATTTGATGAAAACTTGGTTGAATAATTAGGGATTATGGTTCATTCCATACTTATGCAATATAAATCTAACATTTAGTAGCTATATACATTTTGTACTTTTAACAATATTAAGATTATAATTAACACTCAGTAATATCATTTCTTCCACTTATATATTAGTTTGTAATAGATTATTAAGTCTTTTGTGTTATAACTGATTTGATATGGATTTTTAACACTAGCCTCAGGCTTATCAAGTTAGCTAGTAACTTTGCAGTTTATATACATAGTTAGTTAAAACAGCTGTAATAGTTAATTTACTGTACATATCAAGTATATTGACTATCTATAAACGAAGTAGTTGTAAATTCACTTGGAAGATGTGAACACTATTCCCGAGCCATATCTGTAGATAAAGTGTCCATTCTCTGGAATATAATGGTCAAATACATGATCATCATTCGTTTATTTTTGTCATTTTTCTTTATAAATACACTTCCGATAACCCTTTTTATTGCAAAAGGTAATTTTCATAAATACAGATATTTAGAACAATTGCTGTTATATATACAATATTGCTTTCCAAAAAGATTTGAAAAAACATGCTGACATTAAGCATTGTGACAGCCACTTTTGTAATCTCTTGATTACAAATGTGGTTGTGACTTACAAAGTGGTTGGACTGAATGGTTTATCAACCATTTTTAGCTCATCTGCCCTAAGGGTCAGTGTGAGCTATTGCCATCACTTGGCGTCCGTCTGTAAACTTTTTACATTTTCATTAATTCCTCTGAAACCACTGAAGCAAATTCAACAAAACTTTGCAGGAATGATGTATGGAAGATCCCCAACAAAGATTGCTCGTTTCGTTGCGATCCGAGAAAATACATGGCCGCTAGCGCGAAACTTAGGTTTAACATTGGACCCTATGGGAAAAATGACATTTTCATCTTCTCTGAAACCGCTTAAGCAAATTCAACAAAACTGTACAGGAATGGTGTACTAAAGTCCTAAAGAGAGATTTGTCATTTTGTTCTGATTCTATAAAAAAAACATGGCCGCCAGCACGGAACATAGTTTAACATTGGACCCTATGGAAAAATCACATTTCCATTTTCTCTTCTGAAACCACTGAAGCAAATTCAACCAATCTTTACAGGAATGATGCACGGAAGGTACTTTACAAAGATTACTCATTTCATTTTCATCTGATAAAAAACATGCCTCCAGTGCTGAAGATAGTTTAACATTGGAGCCCGGTATGAGAAAATCCTCACCTCTGAAACTATTCAAGCAAATTAAACTAAATGTATAGAAGGTCCTTTGCAAAAAATTTTTTATTAGGATCAGACAAAAAAAACGCAGATGTTAATGGAGAACATAGCTAAACAGTAGACCCTAATGGTAAGAAACATCATTTTTAGTCATGCATGGCAAAGAAGGATTTTGACAGGTGAGCTATAGCCCTGTTTAATAAGTGTTGTTATCTGCCCCTAATGAGTATTTTACCGCATGCGCAGTCATTGGAAATTTCGTTGGAGTGTACTTCCGGGGTGTATTTCTCTCATAGTGGTGATTGATAAGAGTTGTATAAACCGTGGTTACCAGAGATATAACATAATCAAAGACAATAAAATCTCCCTCTTCGCCGTTTAAATGACTTGCAATTTGATTGAAAAATATGCTATGCTGCACGAGGAGACAAAAATATTGATAGGCCAAAAATAAAAAAAAATGGATAAAGATAAAATAACAATGTTGAATTCTTTTTGTTCAAAGTGTATCTAAGCAGGAAATGACACCAGAGACATGTAATTATATGTCTCTGGTGACACAAAACTTTCATTTTTTCTTTATTTTTTTTTTGTTCTTTAACAATAATTTTGTTTTATCTATTAAAAAATTATTTGCCAATATATCTAATTTCATTTTAAACAACACTTAGGTATTATGTGATAAGCATTTGTTTTTTTTTAATATTTATTATTTTACATATTTGAAAGTTATTTTGTAAAAATTTTCAGTAATTATATTAAATGTTGCCAGTGTGAAAAAGTCGATGTGAAACTGTCTGTTAACATTTTATTAATTTTCAGGTAATTGTGGATATCATAAAGCAATTCACACATAGGTCATATAATTAACATATTCATGATAATACAACACGGATATCTCTCAAGAAACAAAAATCTTCATTATATTTATGTTGGCTGATACACGATAACCCTAAAATTTTACAAGTCAAAGCTTTGAATCTGTATTCTAGGCAGCAGCTCTTTTAACTAATTGTAATTTTTGTGTATAGAAGTGAAATTCCCTAATATTTATCCCTTATAAAAATTATGCTAATAGCACGGCAATGTGCATTTTGTACATGTACAAAAATGTATGAATTTCACCGTCCTTGATATTTGAGAACCAGTAACTATATATA
>MJUU01068689.1:33199-62768 GCA_002080025.1 Modiolus philippinarum | reverse complement strand
TATATATATATATATATATATAGTGACTCCTTTGGAATACACAATTCGTATAAAGTACATTCATTTCAGCCAAGAATTCTTCCACATCTCAAGTCATTGAAAGTTTTTTCAAAAGATATTTTAAGGAAATAGATGAAAATGGTTTTTATTGGGTAGAAAATCTTATACAGATAGCTAAATGGATACTACCAGTCACTTTGGTAAAGGCAAACTACAGTAAGGTTTTTTTTTATTTTATATTATTTGGGGAGAGTGAATAAGTTGGGGGAGACGGAGCCTTGAATTTGACATTGTAAAAATTGACAGTAACTGTCTGATATTTCATTAATTTTTAAAACACTCAGTTTGCCTAGAACTGTTTTCGGTATTTATTTCGCTTCAAATGTTCTGCATTTATTCCCTTTTAAAATTGTATAAAGTATTGCCAGTCACATGAGCTAAAAGGGTAAAATGTTAACACTACAGAGATAATTTATGTCGGATTTGACAACTTATATTCTGCTGAAGTGAAATATCCAGGTACATCCTACAATTTGATTGGTTACCTTGACAGGGTATATGAGACCGTATCCCCGTGGTAGCAAAATCACAATTTTTAAATGCTTTTCAAAGAAAAATTACAGCACTTCCAGCAGAATATAATTAGTTATTCGGGCTTCACAGGGGATACCGGTTCATATTCCCTGTCTGCGCCCTATATCCCCTTCGCCTGACGGCTCAGGGGATATAAAACACAGACAGGGAATATGAACCTGTATCCCCTTTGAAGATTCCCGAATAACATATAATCTCCAAGACGAAATTGTCTATTTCTATCAGTTTGGCATTTTTCAAATAAACTTAACCCTATGCCCTTGCTAGGAGATCGCATTTTTGACAATTACATCTTTGTTGCGCTTTTTAATTTTTATTCTAAACGAGACGGATCGTACAGCAATTCAAGTAGTGTTTACATTAGCAACTGATGATATAAACTCCGGAAGTAATACAAATTGATAAACGTTATAATCGCTAGGGGAGATAACAACACTTATTAAACTGGCCTATACAGACTCAGTCTCTGAGCCTCTAGTTTATTCACTTTCCATTTTTTAAAATTTTATTGCTTTAACATTTGATGCTAATATTTTTTTTTAATTGGCAAAAAATATCAAAGACCTGTTATTATGTATGAAAGCATATTTTTTTAATTATCATTCTTTTCAATATTTTAATTGCAAAATTTTCTAGTTCCAACTTTGGTTAATCATGATACTAATTTATGGACTAAAAGTTCGGTTCATCACATTGTCTTCAGCAAATCTGAAGTCTTATTTGCTTTTAATCTTCACCATCTTGCCGTGATATTTAATTTACAACAAAGTTTTATTCTTTAAAAAAAGAGAAAGTTTAAAATATTATCATTATTAACATGCATGCTTTATTTTATATTTCTTTGTCTGATGTATGACTATGTGGAAATTTCAAACATTCCCGCAAAGAATAGCGAATAAGCAGTTGTATAATATTCATTCTATGAATAATTGACACATTTTATGCGATACAAAATGTTCGTAAATTCCGATTTGCTACAATTTACTCTCAAAACTAAAATTAATAGTATTTCATTAACCTTATTTTCCTTGTTTAACTTTGTTGTGAACAATGTATAAAAAGTAATGTAATAGTTTTAGGTCTCCAGACTCCAGGAGGAAATCTTCAGTTTAAATTTAATAACAAATTCCTCGCCGAGAGCATTTTCATCTTTAAATTTGATTCAAATTGAAAATGAAATAGCCGGAATTACTAATAGCATGTTATTTTCTTAAATATTAAGAACATCTCTTGTGAAATTGCACTTGATGTTGTCATCCGTTTGTTAGTTCTAGGGAAATTATCCAAATCAAAAAGCTTTAAATGTCAAAGGTATCCAGCGTCGACAATTAAATGACTGATTGAATATAGCTTCATTTATATACAAAATATCAATTTCAAGGTTTACTGAAGGATTATTGTGCATTCATCTTAAAATTTTAATTTGAAATTTAAGCAATTATTGCAGTAATAATTTGAGCGATGTATGTAGGATTTCTAATAGTTCTAAATTTTCAAAGACCATATTTTTTGTTCATTTGCCAATTATGATTAGTGTTTGGTTGAAAGCTATGGACGCAGTGACCGTAAAATGCAACAGGAACATTTTGTAATTGAAATGTATTTGCTTTTTACCAAACAATACTTCCTAATTCATGCTCGTTTCTGCCAACACGAAATACCGTTTGTGCATGATTCATTGAGTAATTAGTATTTGGAAAGTTTATTAATACTGTTGGATATTGCTTACTGGAATAGTTAACGTCTACTTAACTTATTTAGGACATTTTGGTATCCAATATGTAAGGCGGAATCAGAATGATGATTTAAACCCTGTCTGGATCTAGAACTACGTTTTGAAAACATGGCGATCTTATTCCGTTGTTTAAATATTTAATGCAGTCATATTTAATATTCCATGTAATTATACATTACCCAATAACAGTCCTATTTATAATCTACGTAGATCAATTGATATCAGGACCACTTGATGACAATGTCATATTTGATAAATTCACTAACTCCTTATGGTTGTTATGATAATCATTTTAAAAAGCATCTATCTTTATGTGATTTCAATCTCACCCTAGCTTTTAGGCTTTTGTGGCATATAAAATAATATATATTGGCATGATTGGACATGATAAAAATATCTCTTGAATTTGACAAATCTTTCTAAAGGATTCTTAAAATTTACGTTTCGATGCATTGATGTTCTTTTCTTAGACTTCAATAAGCATCTATACAATCTCATATCTCCGATTCAATTGGAAATTAAAGATATAACAGAAAGGAATTACATAAAGTCTTGGCCTTATATTCAGATTGATTTTTAATTATATCTCAAAATTTACAAGATTAAGCGAAAACCAAATCGTCAATAAAAAAAACTAGAGGCTCAGACACTGAGCCTGAATCGCTCACCTGACAAAATGCTCGCAACAGGTGATGAAAGTGATGTTTATCCCATAGGATTCTATGTTAAAATATGTTCTGTGCTGGCGGTCTTGTTTTTATCAGATCAAAACAAAATAAGCAATCTTAGTTTGACTGAATTTGCTTCAATAAATTCAACGCATGTGATGAAAAGGATGTTTTTATATTGGGGTACCATTTTAAACCAAGTTCTATGCTGGGAGCCATTTTTTTTTGGTGGGACCCAACAAAATGAGCAGTCTTTGTAAAGGACCTTCCATGCATCTTTTCTCTAAAGTTTGGTTGAATTTGCTTCAATGATTTCAAAGCAGATGTTGAAAATGATGTTTTTCCCTTAAGTCCAATGTCAAAACTTAGATCAAAGCTGGCGTTCATCTTTTTTATCGGATTGGAACCAAACGAGCAATCTTTGTGAAGGACCTTCCATACATCATTCCTGTAAAGTTTGGTTGAATTTGCTTCAGTTGTTTCAGAAGAGAAGATGAAAATGTGAATTCTCCATAGGGCCAATGTTAAACTATGTTCCCTGCTGGCGGCCATGTTTTTTGTTGAACATAATAAAATGAGCAATCTTTGCAAAGGACCTATAGTACATCATTCCTGTAAAGTTTGGTTAAATTTGATTCATCAGTTTCAGAGGAGTTGATAAAAATGTGATTTTTCCCATAGGGTCCTACAGGTATGCTTAACCTATGTTCCGCACTGGCGGCCATGTTCTTTATCGGATCGGAAAAAAATGAGCAATCTTTATGAAGGACCTTCCATAAAACCATTCCTATAAAGTTTGGTTTGCTTCAGTGGTTTCAGAGGAGAAGATGAAAATGTGAATTTCCCATTTCATATTTGTTATTTTTATGGCCACAGGTAAAAAAAAACATCGCAACCGTTACTAAAAATAGAACATAGGGGTAAATTGCAGTTTTGGCTAATAACTCGAAAACCGTTACACATATCAAAAATCTGACACGCGGTAAAAATCATCGGCATGATGAGATCTACCCACTGTGCAATTTTGAAGAAAATCTGAAACCCATCTCGGAGTTGTAGCCCTTTTTCCGTAAAATTTTCAAAATTTTTGCATTTTTTATTTCAAAAAGCGTATCAGATAGAGGTCAAGTGTAAATTGCATTTTATAGAAATTTACAGTTTTTATCAAAATTCTAACCCCTTAAAAATACTGAGGCTTCATTCCGTGTATGGCACTCGGTAGAAGTCCTTGGTACTGGATTTGGCTTCCTATTTCGATATTTTTGGAAATGAGTACTTCTTCTTTGACGACTTTTGGATTATGGCTTTCCATATTATTTGATTTTAATGCTGCTGACGAGAGGTTACTCCTTGAAACACGTGTACAGCATATCGAAATTTACAGTTTTTATGCAACTTCGGTATTTTTTGTATTGCAAAAATGTTCAGCATATCAAGATTTACCCACCCTGAAATTTTGAAGAAAATCCATAAACAATAAAAAGATCTACTTGACATCTTAAACTCTAGATCATTATCACACTGTAACAGCATTAAAACTTTCGGCTTCTCCACACTTTACACTACTATTCCTCCTGAACAACTAAAATCTCGGCTGAAAGGTTTAATTCATAGATGTTTCTCACGTAAGAACGGTGAACGAAGATATAGGTACATTGTTGTAGGTAGAGAACAAGCATACTTTGTGAAAAATGACTCCGAATCGGAGAAAAATACAGAGGAAGAAGCGATTAAAATGTTAGAGTTTCTGATCGACAATATATTTGTCCAGTTTGGAGGACTTGTTTTTCAACAGACTATCGGAATTCCTGTGGGCACAAACTGTGCGCCTCTCCTAGCCAATCTGTTTCTTCACTCTTATGAAGCTGAATTCATCGAAGGGCTTCTTCAAAATAAAGATAAAAAACTGGCCCAATCCTTTCCCAGATGACAACAGATATTTCCCTCTAAAGTTTAATTGTTGTTTCCTTTCCCGGATTTGACATGTTCAACACGGCGGGTGTCTTATAAGAAGCAGGATATTCTAACTCTACTATCTATTAAAAAAACTTTTTAGTAATCGTATGAGACGGAATTTTTTGAAGCCTTGATTAAGTAGGCGGTCACGGAGATAACTATGTCTAATGAGAAAGTCTGTATAATTTGTGCTAGCTCTCGCGTAACGAATCAGCAGTGAAACATACACTCCGTTGGCAGGAGAAGATGGAATATTACAGTCCATGTTAGGGAAATTGATAATTTTGAANAACAACTAAAATCTCGGCTGAAGGGTTTAATTCATAGATGTTTCTCACGTAAGAACGGTGAACGAAGATATAGGTACATTGTTGTAGGTAGAGAACAAGCATACTTTGTGAAAAATGACTCCGAACCGGAGAAAAAATGCAGAGGAAGAGCGATTAAAATGTGAGAGTTCTGATCGACAATATATTTGTCCAGTTTGGAGGACTTGTTTTTCAACAGACTATCGGAATTCCTGTGGGCACAAACTGTGCGCCTCTCCTAGCCAATCTGTTTCTTCACTCTTATGAAGCTGAATTCATCGAAGGGCTTCTTCAAAATAAAGATAAAAAACTGGCCCAATCCTTTCCCAGATGACAACAGATCTTTCCCTCTAAAGCTTAATTGTTGTTTCCTTTACCGCATTTGACATGTTCAACACGGCGGGTGTCTTATAAGAAGCAGGATATTCTAACTCTACCGGTGCACCTGATCTCACCCATGGTTTTTATTGGGTCCGTGTTGTTCATCTTTGTGTGTGTGTGTGTGTGTGTGTGTGTGTGTGTGTGTGTGTGTCTTCATTTTTCTTTTTTGTGCCGTACCCATGTTGTGTCTCTGTTTTTTCCAACAAAGAAATATAGTAAAACATGATCAGACTTTAAATACAGTTCAAGATATTGGTGGTGTTTGAGCTACGAAAGTTTGTGAAATTAAGATCAACTGTATAACTTAAAATGTTACTTTGATTGTGGCAACTGAAAGCCAGGTGAGCGATACAGGCTTCTGGGGCCTCTGGTATGGGAGTTCACACTGTAAGTGCTATATTTTTTCCATCACCTTGCGTCCATCATCTGTCGTGCATCGTCTTAAACTTTTCCCTTAAAAACTTCTTATTGGAAACCATACAATGAATTTCAATTAAACTTAGCATGCATGATGCTTATTAGGTGCTGACCAGGTATTGTTACTATAATACCGATCCACCTTTCAACGTGCCCGCAAACGGTGACCATAGTTTAAGCATTGGACACCATGGAAATGCACACAAAGATCTTTTAATAACCTACGAATGGATTTAAATCAAACTAGGCATGACTGATAATTATGAGGTATAACTGTGGTGTCGATCCTTCATCCAACATGAACGCCAGCGGGGACGAAGTTTTAACATTGGACCCTATGAAAAATGCATACAAACTGCTGAATGGATGTAGGTGCTGTTACTTTAGTGCAGATCTCTCATCGAATTTAGCCGCCAGTGATGGAGGTAATAACAAAATTGCCGAACATAGTGGTCGAGAGCAAGTTCATGAGACGAAAATACAAATCAGGTGGAAACCACTGAAAATTTTTCTATCGGAATGGTCTTGACTTGGTACAAGCGTTTAAAACGAAATGGTGGGTTAAACCGGTTTTATGGGTAGCCAAACATCCCCTTACATTTCGGTAGTGCCCGGTACCAACTCAACAGCAATTGCCATTGAAAGGTCGTATACAGTTAAGAGAAATGACCATCCCAGTATTAAGTAAAGAAAGAATCTTGAATCAGAGTTCGGATCGAAATTTAAAATTTATCCACAAGGGACGGATATCTATTAAAAAACTTTTTAGTAATCGTATGAGACGGAATTTTTTTAAGCCTTGATTAAGTAGGCGGTCAGTCACGGAGATAACTATGCCTAATGAGAAAGTCTGTATAATTTGTGCTAGCTCTCGCGTAACGAATCAGCAGTGAAACATACACTCCGTTGGCAGGAGAAGATGGAATATTACAGTCCATGTTAGGGAAATTGATAATTTTGAAACTAAAATCGTCCCTTTTGTCGTAAATTTTAGTACTGAGATGACCATTTTTGTCAAATTCGAGATGTAAGTCCAAAAAGATGTAGATCTGGTGGTTTCTGTCGGTTTTTTTTATTTCTAGTTCTGGCAGACATATTTATAGGATCCATTTAGCAAAGGATGTATTATTGATAGAAAGAACATCCTTAATATAGCTTTAAGTGAGATTAAAGGATCTAGCATCTTTACGAGTCTCTGAAGAAATTTAGTCTTATAAGAATATAAAAAAGTCTGCGAGTAGAGGTGCACAGTTAGTGCCCATTGGTATGCCAACTTGCTGTTGATATATAGCACTTCAAAATGTGATAAATATACTATCAATTAGAAAATCAAGCATAATGCATACTGTTTTTCATCGTTGCATACTTTTCCTTTTCCTTTTAAATTGGTTATTAAAAAAATGTGGATTTATAACCTTTTACAACATTTTTTTTAATCTACAAACAAATCATAAAACTCCTTCGAACTTTTGTCTGTGGGTGAATTTATCCCATTTATACTTCAATAAATTGAAGGGCTTTAAGATATGTTTGTGAATAACTTGGTGTCGTTTACACTGCCATTAATTTGGTTAAAATGGTGTTTCTTCCTTTATTAACTTAACATCCACATGCCTGTATTTATAGTATAGGCTATTTATATTTGTGTATCTTTAGTTCAAATCATGTTTTTTTTTACCATCCAGTACTAATGTACAGACATCATAGCTATTTCTCGTATGTTCTGATGTTTTTAAGTACTTATAACCATATTTCATAAAATTTAAATTGAAAGCTTATGTAAAGTTCGAAGTTTGATTTATCGCACAGTTTGAATTCGTCTTACCCAGAAAACCAATCATTCACTTCAGACACTGAATCCGAATAAGATGAATATTATTTGCTACTGAAACTTTATTCCATGACAAATTCAGATGAATGTTGCCGACAGAAAAAAAGGTCAAAGGATAACAAATATGATATTACAGTGAATCTTGAGGCTTCTTGTCTCGACACTTATTGATTATTGTGACCTACTCTAAATACCAACTACAATAAATAATTCCAGACAACTGCCTCGGAATGATGGTAAGCTTTTCTACTTTTGGACTTGGTTTTAAAACCATGTGTTAGTATTAAGAGTTTAGAAGTCAGCTGCAGCTGGACTGGGTTGCACAAAAGTTAATAGACTATTAAATATTTAATAGTCTATTAAGCTTTAACATTTTCAACTAATTTAATAGACTATTAACTTTTAATAGTCTATTAAGTTTTGATAGAGCTTTGTGCAACCCATTCCAGACATTCACGTTTTTAGCTAATCTGGCTAAAAGATGAATCCGTATATTGTTTATGCGCATTCAGTATCGCAACGTTATTTGTGTCGTTTTCGTTTATGACGTCGTCGGAATATTGGCGCGTCTGGAGAAGGTAGGACTGATGACCATCGAGAATCGTAGCGTGCGTTTTAGTTTTACAATGTATAATATGGCGCTTTCACTGTACATCTCATTTCAGACATCATTGAATGTTTACTAAAGGAAAATTTAAAATAAAATAAAACATATTAAAAATATTTAAACAATATATGTGGAATTTAGAGTGTAGATGTCCCGGTGTTCTATAGCCATTTTTCCCCCAAGGCCAGTTTTTCCGGGGGAAAAATCAGCATATGCTGATATTTCCCTCCGGAAAATTAGGCACGTTCTCAAATTTCCCCCTAACTGAACACGGGGGGGGGGGGGAATGAGATCATTGCCATTTTTCCCCTTTCGATTTTAAAGATGCTCATTTTCCCGCCTAATACTAAAACATCAGCGTCGTAATTGATAACATGAGAATCGCTTTCTTAATGATTTGTGGAATCAGTCAGATACCACCCCCAAATGAAATAAAAATTGACTACAAGGAAAAGAAAAAGTATAATTACACAACATCATTAAGAATTTAAGTAACGAAGTATCAACTTCAGTGAAGTATACAGACCTAAAGACAATCATATTAAATAACTCTGCAAAATTGAGATCCGAGTTAATTCATCAAGCGATTCTCCACTTGGTTCTACATTCGAAAACTAGATAACTCAAGTCATAAAACATAGATCATTCTCATTTTTCCCCCGGGGAAAATCTAGCATGGGGAAAAAATGGCGATAAAAAGTCGGAAACTAAATTGTTTAATTTCTGAGAGTCCGAATATCAGTGTCATTTATCTGATTGTCTGCTCCCATAAAGGAATCATTATGACAGCTCAAATCTGCTCTGAAAGTAGTGGCTTGGTATATGTCTGAATAAAACGCCACATTATTGAGTAAAAAACTTACACATTCATTGATTTTTTAAAAAAAAACAAACAAACAAACAAAAAGTAGTTTATAGAATAGCGTTTTTTGTTTTTTCTCACCTGATATTCATTGTTGTTTTTTTACAATGATGATGTCGGAAAAATGAAAGCTGAAATCAAACTTAAAATTGAAAAGTGCCCCCAAAAGAACGCAATATAGCTTATATTAAATTTTGTTTAATTGATTTGTTTTGTCGGATTCTTTAGTAACTTTGAAAACAGTAAAAAGAAAAAGTCACGACCCATTTGTGGAACCCTTAACAAACATCTAAATCACACTATGTTAGACCTAGCAGGATTGGTGTAAATAGGGGAATCCCTTTTCCTGTCGAGTTTTAATTCCATAAAACCGTTTCTCATTTGTCGTCAAAATCGTTTTGTTAAAAGAAAACGAGCTAGAAAAATAAATTACATCACCGCGTGTAAATGTGGTTAACCTTTTCATTGTTGTCTACATATCACTAGCTTAGCTTCTATTTGCTCCCGCATTCAGTTGACAAAGGCAAAATGAAAAGCAGTATAAGAACTGAAGAGGTTTTATTCGTCGTCCGCACATATCTGTTTCGCCAAGCTCAGTTTTGCTGGCGTATTTACTGTTAAATAATCACCTTATATAAACATGTATAATTTGACCCTTTGTCCCAATAAGTGTATCAGTCGGTTTAATCGGCAAAGTCATTATTGAATTTTTCAAAAAGCCATTTGAATTTCGAAGGGGGTCCTAGGTTTCACCCGAGCTGGGATTTTTTATAGCCCGTTTTGAGGGCCAGACTATTTTTTTCGCATATACATTTTGCTAGAAAAAAATGTTGCGCAAGGTTTTTTTTTCTAATGGACAGGGCAAGCTAATTTTTATTTCAACCATAGTGCTTGTAAGAGAATTTTTAAAGCAAAAATCGGGTTAGAATTTTTTTTTCAAAAAAATCCCAGCATTTCATTTTTCACATTTTTAGCAAATATCTGTGCTGGTCATAATATTTCATGCAAAAAAGATACATGTATTATGTAGAGAGATAAGGCAATGACTATTTAATTTTCGGGGGGAGGGGGTGAGGTTTGTGAAAAAAACAAAAAATCTTGCCCCAATTTTTGGTAAAAAAACAATCTCTGACCAGCACCTGGGTTGCAAAAATAATTTAACCCTTTCTCTGTCCATTAAAACAAAAAGCCTTACTCGACAAATCCTAACATAGTGCATATGCAAAACTCAAAGATTTGAAACGTTATGTTTCAAACTTTTGCTCAAAAAAGCAAAATAATAAAAAAAAAAGTTTGTGTGGAGCTTATACGCTTCCGTAGTATTGCCACTTTTTTGTGAATTTATTCTCTTCAGCATACCATTTTGCGAATGCATTAAATTTTCTCCGAAACTGTTTTAACGGGTTATTATTGCAAAATCAATTGAAATGCATTTTCATACCCTTTTATAATAAATTCAGCCGGTGAACTTTCCTCTTGAATGTAATTTTGACAGATTTTGACAATGTTTGTGGGTTTTTGTTTAATTTCGTTGTAAAGCACATCCACAGGCAAACTTATCCAACTGCCATTTGGAAGAGCAACTGTGTATACACTCGCAAAAAAAAATCTCATTGTCTATCAAGCATAGCACTATGTTACCAAACACCGCAAGTATAGACGAAAAAGGCTATTTACAGCTATGTCCGACTGCTGATATGTCAGGAAACATTCAAGTGTGGCATATGTTGATTTTACTTTTAGGAAGTACAATGTACATGTTTTAACTGTCTTAATTGTACGATTTTCGGTAACATTTGAATGAACCAGCAAAGAAATAAAATTCACGGCTAAATGACCATACTTCTTTTACGGAAATATTATTATTTCATTCGAACAGACATTTTATCAAAAACAGAAAAAAGTAAAAACGAAAATTTTGAAAGTAAAATTACCTACAATTTGACTTCAGTAGGAGACAGGACGTTTAACTTTTGCATAAAAAATGGTCCAAAAACGTTGCTTAACGTTACATGTAAAAACGCGCTATTTATTTCCCGCCATTTGTATTTCTTATGCATTTTTGGAAATATCATTTTTCCTAATTCGGTGACCCCATATTTTTATTTGCTTATTTTGTTAAATGTAATAAGAAGTTTTTTCTTTCAAAATATGAACAAATTATTATTGTCAGTTTTTCTGATATATCGATTTTTGCATTAGCAGTATAAGGTGAAAAAATGGCGGGAACCTATTTTGGGGGCTTTAGCTTAATGGTGTGCTGTAAAAAAAAAATCATTTTTATTTAAATTGTTTAACTCTTCAGTTCTTAAGGTTATCAAAGCACTGATAGAAAATCAGAATTCGCCAGCGTGTCACACAGAATTGACATAAAAAGGTGAAAACAATCCTTCAAAATTTTTAGGAATACGTGACGTACGTGACGTCATAGATCGAAAACGAGGTCGGTGACCCCCCTTTATTATAAGTGAAAATCAGAGGGGGTCAAAATATCTGCCAGTGGACAAAGTGTCATTAAATTCTTATTGTCAGTGTTGAATAGTGGGATTCATCTTTAAAAGGCCATGTGAGCCTTTGCCGTCACATTTTGTCTGTCGTCCGTCGTCTGTCTGTTAACAATTTCAAAAATCTTCTCTTTAAACTGCTGGGCTAATTGTAACCAAACTTCGGTATGCAGTTTCAGAATTGTATTCGATTAATCCGCAGACCAAACAACCATGGTTGCTGTAACTAAAAATAGAACATGGGGTAAATTGCTGTTTTTGCAAATAACTCGAGATATAACAAAAATATGACTGGANGGCGTGATTTTTATTTAGCTGATTGTCTTAAAGACCTATTTACAAATGTCGCTGGCGACAAAATCGTTCAATTTTTAAAAGCAATCAATTTATTAAGTAAGATTTAAATGGATTTAATTTATAGTTGTAATATTGTAACAGTTAAAGTGTCATTTCTCCTATAATGTTTTTTTATATTTTATACCCTTGTTTTAATTGTATATCTAGCGTTAATGGGTTTTTATTGATATTTTACATATTTATCATAATTGTTCAACTTACTTAACAGTTCTCGTCACAATATAGCTGAAATATTGCTGAAGTTGGCGTAAAACATCAATCAATCAATCAATCAATCAATCAAAATTGTATTCGATTAATCCGCAGACCAAACAACCATGGTTGCTGTAACTAAAAATAGAACAGGGGGTAAATTGCTGTTTTTGCAAATAACTCGAGATATAACAAAAATATGACTGGAGTAAAAATGATCAGCATGGCAAGGTCTACTTGTGCTGCAATTATTAAGAAAATCTGACGAACCATACAGAGTTAGTCCCCTTTTTTTCCTTGAATTTTCATATTTTTAAAAATTTTAAGTTATATTCCCATAACTCTTCCTGATAGACGGTAAGTTTGAAAAGCAAAAGGTTTCAATTTATCATTAAATACAATTTTACATATGTCTGACAAGGTGACTTTGCATTCAAGATGACTACTGCTGGGAACAGAAATTAACATAGGATTCAAATGGGTACATGCTGAAATTATTAATTCTAGAAATCATTTTCATACATCAAGTTGATACTAACTAGGCATGGTAACATGATGGTCATATAACAAATGTACCGGTCATAAATTGGAGATGCCCGCCACCGCAGACTTTAGTTTAACATTTGACCCTATAGTAAAATGTTGTAAATTACTAATTCTTGAAAAAATGTTTCATATGTCAAGTTGATATGAACTAGACATTATTTGTACTGATAAAAGATCCCAAACTGGCAACCATTGAGGAACATAGTTTAACATATGACCATATGAGGTAATATTGTTAATTGTGTATTAATGAATATCATCTCTTACATCAAACTGGCATTAACACTTGGCATTTTTACATGACAATTATCTATGAGATGAATGATTTTACTACCAGTTGGTTTTGTAAAAAAATCCTAATTGATCAGTAGCCTCCAGATAAGCAAGATAAGCTTATATGAGCCTCTGGTTTGTCCTTGCTATGTTCAGCTGTTTTGTCGTCTATATTGAATTCGTATACTGAACCTAGAAAGAACATTGTAGTTTTATTTCATCGCGAAACCTCTTTTCCAGTGCTTGGATTGTGACCAGAGGTCCCTGACAGGTAAGATTTTTAAGGTTGGAAATTACAGGTATTCACCCGTAAAAAGTCAACAATGAACATAAGCTCTATACGAGCTTTTAAACCTACGGCGAGATTATTGCATGGGATGCGTGAAGGATCAGTCAGCGCTTCGTGAAGGACTTAATCTGTGATTTTTCAGTCATTTTTAAACTTTAATAGACAATTAAAAGCAAAAATAAAATCTAAAAAACTAAAACTGTCTGTCAAAATGGTCGTCATCAATGACTAAATTGGTGTAAAAAAAATTACGAATATACCTTGCAGTATTCTGAAAAACGAAAAAGACAGCACCCTACCCAATGCAATTTAAATTGACATATACCTACGTTTGGTGATATTTTGATACGATAGTTATCTTTTTATATTATTTGTTATGATATTCCTACAGATATGAACACATATTGTCAGAAGCTTTAGGATGGTGTAATATCTCTATTATATAATTTGCTTGGATTGTTTGGACAAAAAAGCTCTTTTTTGCACGTGAAGGAAAAAGCAACGTAAATGATCGACTTGACAGAGCCAATGACAATTCATTTGATATTTGATCTGCTGATGCAAGTATATAACCATGAAGTTCTCCGATGATTCAAAAAAAACTAAAATATTATAGTATGGGTTGTCCAGTATGCTGTGAACAAAATCATCTCGTAGAAAAAAGAAGGGAAACGGGGAATGTGTCAAAGAGACAACGACCCAAAGGGGAGTAATAACAATTCAAAGCCACCACTTGATCTTCAATGAACGGTGAGGAAACCCCACACCCAGGTCGGAGTCGGCCCCTAAATAAAGAGTAATCAAGTTCAGTGAAATAAACATCATCCTAGACTCCTATGGACATAAAGTAAACTAACTAGTATTATGTATTAATTTCGCTGTAAATGATACCAGACGAGAAGCAAATATATATAAAAGTGTGATTATTATTCCCGACTTGCGGTTTGCTTGTTTCCCAATATTATCTCCCTTTAGAGGAGGTGTAACTTCGGGACATAGTGCAGACTTCCGTTTCAAATTGAACGATAAAGTTAGAGGTGTCCGAAGTTGGAAGGGATTTTCCATATCGGATCACAATATCGCACGTTGTGGATACTATACATCCATTCTAAAATAATGGTATTATTGTTCCGGAAAAATATGTAACTTCATGCATTTCTGGGCTGACGCATTTCTTTAAGATGTTAGGAATTCCAATATGTTACTCGGATCACTCGATCTTCTTAGATAGGCTTTAGAAGGTAAATTACGAGTGCTTCGAACTTACACCTCCTAAAAAGGGACACAACTCTGTTGAAACATACAAAATATGTCCTGCATCCTGGATTCCGAAAAGAGGGAATATACATGTTATATTTTCTGAGTGCCAATGAAAACGCAACACCTAATATTTATGTTTCAGAAATCTTTTTGTCGAGCTTAATAATTTTTAGCTCACCTGGCCTAAAAGGCCATGTGAGCTATTGCCATCACTTGGCGTCCGTTCGTACGTCCGTCGTAAACATTTTCAAAAATCTTCTCCTCTGAAACCGATAAGCAAATTCGAACCAAACTTGGTCTGAATCGTCACCAGGGTATCTAGATTCAAAATTGTGTTCGATTAGTCCGAGGAGCAAACAACATGGCTGCCGTCTACCTGTGTTGCAATTTTGAAAAAAATCCGAAAACCCGTCTTAGAGTTATTGCCCTTTTTCGTGAAAATTTCTAAATTTTGATATTCTTTATTTTTTATCGCAAAAACTATAAAAGATAGAGGTCAACTTTAAATTGCAAAAATGTTCAGCATATCAAAATCTACCCACTTTGAAATTTTGAAGAAAATCTCACTACCCATATAGGAGTTTTTGCCTTTTATTGGTCAAATTTAAGAAATAATTTGATACTTTTTGTCATCAATTTAAAAAATCTTCTCCTCAGAAGCCACTGGGCCAATGGTTACCAAACTTGACCTGAATCATCACCAGGGTAAACAGTTTCAAAATCGTGTTCGATTAGTCCGAAAATCAAGCAACATGACTACTGTTACTACAAATAGAACAAAGGGGTAAATTGCATTTTTTGCAAATAACTCGAAAACCGTTACAGATATCAAAAATTTGATAGTGAGTGAAAATAATCAACATGTTTAGATCTACCCGCCCTGCAATTTTAAAGAAAATCCGAAATCTGGTGTGTAGTTATTGCCCTTTTTCCGTAAAAATTTTCCAAATTTTAATATATATATTTTTTTTTATTTTAAAAAGTGTAACAGATAGAGGTCAAGTGTAAATTGCAAAAAAGTTCGGCATATCAAGATCTACCCACCCTGAAATTTTGAAGAAAATCCAAAAATCTTTGTAGGAGTTGTTGCCCTTTTTCATGGAATTTTCATATTTTGTCGTCTTTTATATCCATAACTAGAGAAGATGAAGGTTTAGTGTAAATTGATTTAAATGTTTGCCATGCTATGGCAACTTGTAAACTAGTCTATACAATTGTTCATTGACCACCATTTTCAAAATGGCCACCAAAAAAGGCGGGAAAATTCAACATTGTCCCATTTCAATGAAATTTGGTTTCCAAGTGGATATATTGATGTTGCATTTTCAAATCAGATACTGAAAATTGTTCGTTGAGCGCCATTTTCAAAATGGCCGTCAAAAAAGGCGGGAAAAATCAACATTGTCCAATTCAATGGAATTTGGTTTCCAAATAGGTTTTGATGTCGCAAATTCAAACCAATGTTAAATATTGTTCGTTGACCGCCATTTTCAAAATGGCTTCCACAAAAGGCGGGAAAATTCAACATTGTCCTATTTCAATGAAATTTGGTTTCTAAGTGGATATTGATGTTGCGACTTCAACACAGATGCTGAAAATTGTTTGTCGACCGCCATTTTCAAAATGGCCGCCAAAAAGGGCGGGAAAATTTAACATTATCCAATTTCAATGGAATTTGGTTTCTAACTGGATATTGATGTCGCAAATTCAAACCAAAGTTAAAAATTGTTCGTTCACAGCCACTTCAAAATGGCCGCCAAAAAAGGCGGGAAAATTCAAGATTGTCCAATTTCAATAAAATTTGGTTTCCAAGTGGATATTGTTGCTGTGAATTCAAAACTGATGTTAAGAATTGATTGCTGACTGTCATTTCAAAATGGCTGCCAAAAAAGGCGGGGAAATTCAATATTGTCTGATTTCAATGAAATTTGGTGTCCAAGTGGATATTGATGTTGTGACTTCAAAAGTCGTGTTGAAAATTGTTTGTTGAACGCCATTTTCAAAATGGCCACCAAAAAGGCAGGAGAATTCAACATTTTCCTATTTCAATGAAATTTGGTTTCCAAATAAATATTGATGTGGTAACTTAAAAATATGGTTTTGAAAATTGTTGTTGACCGCCATTTACAAAATTATGTCTCAACTTCAAAACTGGTGTTGAAGTGGTCATAAGCAAGTACATTTTTGCCAAAAAAGCGCAACAAAGAAATATAGTAAAACAAGATCAGACTTTAAATACAGTTTACGATATTGGTGGTGTTTGAGCTAACAAAGTTTGAGAGACTTAAGTTCAACTGTATAACTTAAATTGTAAGCTTCATTGTGGCAACTGAAAGCCAGGTGAGCGATACAGGCTCCTGGGAGCCTCTAGTTCTTTGCTAAATTACTAAGCCAAGTGTCTGCTCAAAATTTTGCATCCATGCATTTTTAGTCCACTCTTGAAAATTTGCCACATTTATCAACGTTTGATCAAGTGATCAAAATCAAAATATCCAAATTGTCTGAACATTTTAATCAAACTGGCGAAAAAATTAAAGAAAAATGCCACATTCTTCAAAATCTTAGTTCCAATTTTGTCAACACGTTGTTTCCAGTTGAAACTTGTAAAAAAGGCAATGTTTTAAATTTTGGGGTAAAAAATACCGATTTTTGAGAATTTCAATTCTAAACATCAAAAAGATTTGAAAATTTGAACAAATGTTCCCAAAAGGTTCCAAAAGAAGCTGACAAAATTTCAAACCGATTCATTTTGGTTCACAGATGATAAGTTATGTCTGTTAATGGGGAAACAAGGCATTTTGACAACAACCCTGGGAATGTTTAAAGTCCCTATCATTCATGAATTAAATGAAAACCAGTCCCAAAACTTTGAGATGGGAAAATTTTTTCACGGGGTTAAGCTTTGTAGTGGACTATAAAGAAAACCAATCATGAGTAAATTCGCGCAAAAACGCTATTCTTGTGCATCTCATGCCATGTGTTGCGGTTGGCGTGGTTTCCAAAAATCAGTCATGCGGAAAATTGATTTTTGAAAGCCTGTGTAATACCAAGTAAATTGGTAGTTGCATTTACTAAAAATTGTTATTTGTGCGAAAAAAAAATCTAAAAAATTAAGTGTTGCATTTTTATTGGCACTAAGTATATTAACAACATGAAATCAAATGTACCGCATAAACCACTAGAATTACGCGAGAGCTAGCACAAATTATAGAGACTTTCTCATTAGAAACATTTATCTCCACGACCACCTTATCAATCTAGGCTTCAAAAAAACTTCCGCCTCAAACGATCATTAAAAATTTAATAGATATCAGTCCTTTGTGGAAAAAAATTGAAGTTTTTCTGATTCTAAATTCTTTCTTTACTGAAAACTTTATGATCATTTCTTTTAACTGTCTACGACCTTTCAAAGGCAATTGCTGTTGAGTTGCTACCGGACACTACCGCAATGGAAGGGGAGGTTTGGCTAGCCATAAAACCAGTTTAAGCCACCATTTCTTTTGAAATAACTGTACCAAAAACCTATTTCGATCCCTATCTACCATTTGAAACGGTTTCCCGACGGTATGAAGAACATTTTATGTAAGCAAAATGTTGGAAAAACAAGCATTTGAAGTTTTTTTAATAACTTTCCCTCTACATGTTTTAAATTATCATTCTAAATAAAATTAAAAAATTGATCTGTAAAATAACACATATTGAAATATTTCTTAATAATTACATCTTTAAAGATGTCAATCAGATTCGCTCTTTCGTTGATACGTCCGTCCGTCAAATTGCAGGTTCGCCTTTGCGTTTAGGCTGATTTCTCGGAGACGCTTAGTCTGATCTTCATGAAAATTTGTACACTCATTCACCATAATAATGACAAAAAATAAATGTAGCCAAATTTTTGTTCAATTCCATTTGCAGGATGGTGGATTTGGCATCTGTGCCTTAGCAGACGCATTCTTGTTTTAAATCATATTTTATAACATTACAAAAACAGGACAACAGTAAACTCCTACAATGGCCGGCAACTTCAATCACATGCCACAATTAACAAGCGAACTGCACTAGAAAAACAAAAATGAAAACAAGAGACAAACATAAACAATAATAGGAACTCAGGATACTAGTAGCCGGACTTGGTACCGGCACAAGCAAAAGCCAGTGGTAGGGTTAAACCCGTTTATGGGTACCCAAACCTCCCCTTTCTCTATCCCATTTCCCTACAGTATAATATAAACATGCGAATAAAATCCAATACAGGTAGACTACTAACTCAATGACCACCATCTTGGAAAAGGCAAGAATATGACAAAACGTAATTTAGAAAGATGAGTCAAAGAGTGCTCGGCGCTTAACTGCAGGATAGCCCAAGGAACCTAGTCTGCTGGTAAAACACTGTCGCACTACGGAAGAAAAATCAAACTCAAAACTCCCCGAAGGGTTTGGTAAAGAGTCTTCATGTATTTCAGTATATATCGGCAGTATCAGTGAGAGGCCATTATATATGTAAAGTCTTCAGGTCACTGGAATCCAAAGCCAATTTAACGGATTTGTTAAGAATATCTCGTCGATATCCACTATAACGTAAAGACTGTAAATTACGTCCGTTTTTCTGGATTATTTATCAGTTTCTGACATTTTTTAACAAAATTTCCATAAAAGCGAGGATGAGAAATGCCCTTTGTAATTAGCTGTTTTGCGAGTCACGTCATATCTAGATATCAAATGTTCATATCTTCTGTAAAACGTCTTAAAAGTATTTAATAATTTATGAAATCTGTAACCTTGTTGTAAAAGTTTGGGTGTGAGAGTAAGGTTACGCTCATAAAAATCGTCAAGGGTAGAACAAATGCGAGCGAATCGTACAAGTTGAGTTATATACACTCCGTGAGATGGAGCTAAGGGAACGTCGCCACCAAGAAAGGGGAAATTAGTAATAGTAAAATCAAAATCAAATCTTTCATTTTTATTTTACCAGAGTCAATGATGATACTTAGATCCAGAAAAGGGCAGTATTTAGAATCATTGTTGGCCTTATTAAGTTTCTGTTGTTGTGGGTAAATCATGTCGACATAAGCTAAAAACTGGGGATTGTCAATAGTAATCGTCAATGTACTTGCTCTTATCATTGAAAATAGAAATAAGTTTATCACTGTTTGGCACAGTTCCATTTTGTAGGGTTTTTTTTTTTTTTTGTGAAGTCCCGTTCGTAACAGAACAGAAAAAGATCTGCAATGAGAGTTGCACAATTAGTTACCATAGGGATTCCAATGACCTGTTAATAAACAATGGTGCCAAAACGAACATAAATGTTGTCTAGCAAGAGGTTGAGTGCCTTAATCATATCATCACATGTCAAAGAGCAATAATTGTTGTAAGCAATATTGGAGAAGAATCCTAGCTTTTTGTTACAGCAAATAAACTGAGGACCATATAATAAGTTGACCCAATCTGGATTTAATCAAGCTATGTGGAAGGGTTGTATAAAGTGTTAAAAAGTCATAACTGTCAAAAGATGAAACTGTTCAATTTATCTAAAATTTCAAAAGAATTTTTTACACTCAAAAAGTAATTTACACCAGAGTTTTGATATGTTTTTCACAATAGTTTAAACTAACTCCTTTATACAAGTGAGTGCACTGTTTAAATGGATGGACAAATTTGTGGTAGAACAATTACGCGACGCCGAAATAAAGCAATGCTTGTAAGGATATTTGTGAAGTTTAGCAATCCAATGCATAGTTGGTAGGGTGTTATCTTTAGATGGGACTTTGAGCGTTTCTGTATCGTTGTAATGTTGTTTGGCAAGCGTTTTCTCGGCACAATTTGTACAATTTGTGCGTTTAAATTGCTAGACTTTGCCAATGCGTTTTTTTTTTGTTTTTTTTTTGACATCGTTATAGTATTTTTTCAGATGATGGCAACGTTGTTTGAAGCTTTGTCGACACATATTTCTCACGAAGTTCTTTCAATTTGGATTTAATTCTGTTAACAGGTAACTTTGATGGTGACTCATAATAATTTTCTTTATAGAAATTAATTCTGTTGGTGACTATACTGATGATTTTATCTTTTAGCATATTAAGAGCATGTTTGTCTGCACTTTCCCGTTTGCACCATTTTATATAGTTGGTTACTGAGTTATTAATAATGTCGAAACAAGCTTGCCAGTATATTTTTCGAGGGTTGGCGATATTTAGGCCCTTTTCTATAAAGAATCGTCTAACTTCTTTGTCTACAATAATGCTTATTTCCCCGGTCAATATAAGGGTCATAGCGATAAGGCGAAGTGGAAGTGTAACAGTCACAACTGCTAGGGTAATTCTTCACAAGTAATAGAAGAGTAATTGAAAAAAATACTTCTAGTAGGTTTTTTATAAGTAAAGGAGATGACAGGCATGTCCTGATTATCAAAATAAACTGGAACAAGTTTTTGAAAATCCGGGGCCCGAAAAATGCCTGCAATATCAATCAAATCGATACCTTTATTAATATATTTAATTTTCAAAAATTATTTATGTTTTCATTGGGTTTGTCGATTCTAGGATAAAGTCGATGAAAGCAAAAAACGTGGATATTTTTTGAAAATTCATAGAGCGGACTATTAACAGACATTGTATCACATTCTAGAGAAATATTATAAAGATGTGTGACAGAAATAGAACAAAGTTTAGTGAACAAACCATGCCGCCCATTGTTTTTGAAAACAGTATATAGATCTTTATGAGGTTCTTACGTTTGCTTTTTAAATTATAATAAACTCTTCCGCCATGTGACCTACGATGTCGTAACTTCGGAGAAGAAATACCCATGATCTCAATTGAAGCATACCCTGACCCATGATGTTTTCATTTAACCCTAAATGGGTAAGCTGTCTGAAGTTGTTTGATCCACGACAGTTCACATTCCCTTCTAGATCTTACTAATTGTCGCTTATGCTAGGTTTACACCGCCGATCAGACCAACTCGATCAACTCGACTATGCTGTTTTATCCCGGTCAACGTCATAAAATTAATTGATCGAGCTAGCTCACGACGTCCACTCGACCTTTACCCGATTTAACACGACTAACACTCGATCATTCTCGATCTCTTTACGATTCACGTACGACTTATGCTCCACCCTCATTTGACCAACCAGACTTTGTCAGATTGAGCCAGATTGTAGACCGATTTGTGTTTGATTAACTAGACCTGGTCGGGAGAAGATCGAGAAATGGCCGAGTGTGCTCGAGTTTGTCCTGTTAGTATGATTGTATATATGGGGGTAAAATGTGAAAATTCAGGGAATAGTTCAGCATGGTGAAGAGCAGCAAAAATTGTGGCCCATGTGGCTGATGCTTCAAAGAAAAGATGAAAACTGTGATAGATCTAGAGTAGCAGAGAAGGTGGGTCTGACACAGAAGGTGTGTAGTTTGGGTTATACAATGGCAAATGCTTCAAAGTCATCATTACAGAGGAATGAATGTTTGCTTTAACATACTAGCAGGCCATCCTCAACATGCGTCAGAATGCGACTGTGCGTTTTTTTTTGTCATTACATGTAGGGCTAATCTGATACATAGAACAAAAGACATATCATTACATGATATCGGTGGTAACTAGATTTACAGTAGTTTCCATGTAAAGCTTTAAACCTGCTTTCTGTAGAAAAATCCGGTTTTTAGAAAGTGAAAATGGCGAGCGGCTGCCCTTTGGGTACATTTTACCGGTACAAATCTGAAAGAATTTATTTTCTAGTAAATGTTGCAAATATTGAAAATCACATCTTTCTGATGTAATTTATCTTGAATCATATCCTGCTCGAAAGAAATAATATTTTATTCTTGAATTCATATATTTAGTGAATCTGTTTCTGGGATGTGTATATTGGGTACATCTTGGTTTCAATTTCAAGTTCTGTCGAGCATTGAATTTAGGCCCTATGCACGTTATTCTTTCATGCACAATCTAATAATCTTCTCTACAATCCTGATATAGCGAGATTGAGCTTTTGCCATTATTTTGTGTCCTTTGTCCATGAACTTTGCATTCAAATATATTCTACCCAGAAACCACCGAGTCATGATAGACCTCGATTGGTTCAATGTGAAAAAAAGTCATGTCCTTTTCTAATCAAATACAACCGCCGACTGGGAATATACTAGTAGTTTTAAATTGGATCTTTTGGGAAAACTCATTTAAACGTTACGTCTGAAACTCCTAAGCCAATTAGACTAAACTTGTTACGATTGCCAAAATAGTGTCTGTCCTATCGTCAGCTAATACAATATGACTGCCAAAGGGTACAAAGTTAAACATTGTACCAGAAGGATTTCCCTGGACCAATTGCAGACAAAATTGGTCAAAATAGTCCTTTGATGTTCCAATTTCAAAATAGTATCTATCTTGTCTTCACGAAATCCAAGATGGCCAGCAACGGGGAACATTATTTAATATTCGACCCACCTTAGATATCCATTCAAATACTTTCTACTCTGAAACTACTTTGCCAATTGGCAAAGTAGTTTCAGAGTAGTTTTCAGAGTTTTCGACCTCTTCACGACTACCTCGATCAGACCCCGATTGATTCCCGACCTGTTCTCGACATATCATGCACACGACCTCTACACGATATTTTTTGACATGTCAAAAATATTCGGGAACACAGCTCGAGTTCAGCAGAGTTATTAAGATCGCCCCGATTTGGTTAGTAGACCGAACCCGAGCATTCAAGATCAAGATCGATGAATATTCATGAATATTCATAGATCGAGTTTGGTCGAGTTGCTTTGATCGGCAGTGTAAACCTACCATTAGATTGATCGGGGGATTTTTTCGACAAGCACTAAAGGCTGCACTTTAATGTATTTTCTTTCGTGGTTATAAATATTAAAGCGCTGATATATATAAGATCTAAACTTTTTAGGAAAACATATGCGATACATATGCTCCTGGGTTACTCGTTGTAATGGACGACCAGTTTCTCCTACGTACTGGATTCCACAGCCTGGCTTAGTTCAGGTAATCAAATAAAACAGGAGATGTCAACGGGAAATTTGATGACAAAGTTCCTGCCATTGACATAAGATTTTACAGTATTCAGTTTAAGTAATAAAATGGGAGATTTACAAAGTTTAACAGATACTTTGGATAACGTATGCAGTATTATTACGTTTTAAAACTTTTTGTATCAAGATAAATCACTATTCTGATATTTTTTCACTTTCGAAAAATCAGCTATAAAATGCCGCTTTATTGTAGTTTATAATGCTCTCTGAAAATATTAACTGATCCTTATTAGCATATTTTGCTTTAAATTTAAATTGACTTTATTCATGTTGAACCAGACAGTGTGTGTTTTACTATTTAAGGTATTAGGCTTTCAATGCGCTTCAAATTTTACCTCATTACATATTTCATGAGTTATACCGGTATACGGATGCCTAATTTGCATTTGATGAGGTTTAATTATACTTTAATAGTCTATTTGCATTTGATGAGGTTTAATTATACTTTAATAGTCTATACTATTTACAAATTCGCGATACCGAATCGGTTTCAGGGACTCCGGCTACAGAGCTGCCGGTTGCGTCCCCACTTGATGGATAGGGGAATACCCTGTATGCGGATAAGACAGGTCCTGACCGCGAACCATTTAGCCAAGCCGAACGAAGACACGCCACGCTCCATGCAGTATAAAGACCTCTTCTATATTTTTTCTAAAGAAAGCAGAATCACTTTGGCTGAATTTCCTGCCCCTACCCATTTCACCCCTTTTCAATGTGACAATCAAAACTCGTTACCCCGGTTATCCCTTCCACTTTTGTTCTTTCTTCTTATACTAATATCCTTAATTGATTAATTGCATTCGTTCTGATATATATAGCTGAAATATTGCTCACTGGAGTTAAACTCTTAACTTATAAATCAATCAATTTACAAACAAGTCTCTTTAAAGGTTTAGTGCTTCACGAGCATCCTTCACGAGCTCATTTCTTCGTTGCCTGATCCTTCACAGGCAGAAAATATCAGTTTTTATGTTTTCAATATTGATATCATATTGTATATAGAATTATTGGTTATTGCAATATCAAAAATATCAATATCTTGAAAAATTAAGTCTATTTTGAAAATAAAATAAACGAAATAACACCTTTTGTGGCCATATCTTCACAGAAAATGAGACAAAAAGACAAATTAGGTGGAAAAAACAGCAAAATTGTCGACCGCAATGCTTCTGACTTGGTACAGTCATTTCAAAAGAAATGGTGGGTTAAACCGGTTTTATGGCTAGCAAAACCCCCCCTTCCATTGCGGCTGTGTCCGGAATCAGGTCTTAAGTCAGTGAAATGTTATCTTAGTACTGCGTAAAAATAATGTTATGAAAGATCTTTTGGGTGTCTGATTGGTAAATGTAATTTTCTAACCCTAAGGCAAAAAGAACAACAATCCATGGTACATGTTACTTCTATTACCCTCAAACAAGACCGAGATGAAAGTTTGAAAAACATATATTCATCTGTTTGAACATAGATGAAATGAATAACAAACTAAAAATTAATAATTCGTCTAAGTCAAACATGCTCACCAAAGGATCCGAGGAATACATGGTCGTCGAAGGAACAGATTTTACAGTCAGCGGGTTCGAATGTGTGCCGATTTAGTTGATGCAAGATGTTGAAATACTCACTGTTTACGTCTGAAAATTGAAATTCCGGATAAGGACCTTCACCTTGACTATATATGGTTCAGGAAATATAAGTGACATATTTGGGCATAAAATTGCAAAAGTACACATTGTGGCTAGGAGTAATTGTTTTATAATATATATATATTTTAGTAATGTTTGTTGTAATATGATAACGACAATAGAATACTGAAGGAACAAAGCACAAGATTACATAAATCAAAGTCCAGAGAAAAGACAAAAGCAGGAATACCATAAAACGGAAGCTAAAGACACAACATGCCCCGCAAAACACACGAACACTACATATACAACACAAAAAACTGAAGCACTAACAGTGTGAACTCTCAAAAAAAGTGACATGAGGTGCTCCGGAAGGGTAAGCATGTCCTGCTCTGTATACAGCACCCGTCACACTGTCAGTGTTGAGTACTAGTAAACGAACAAAACGAGATCAGACAAAGAAAAGTTCCATCACTCAGCAACTTTCATCACATCTTGATTTGTATTTGATAATATTGTTCTAGCACAGATCTGAAATCTATGTGTTTCAATAGGGATATAGAGAAATAACGGAATTAAAGGCAACAACTGATCATCCACAATAGTTAGCAGATGTTGTAATTGTGAAATGTCTCAAAATACCTCAATAATAGGCATCAATAACTATACAAAATAATCGGATAATGGACAGTCATAACAGATACTGGCAGTATTTATGACAAAAAAAATTGTTGAAATACATTATTTCGTAGAATTCCATTGACATTCAAACATTCCTTGCATGTCAGGCAGGTGTAAAAATCTCAGCAAGTCGGAAGTTACTTGGTGCTATTTATCTCTCTATTGTTCTGCCCACTTTTGCAATTTCGTAATTTATGCTGCACATATTATGTACTCCCGTTATTCAAGACATTTAATGCCAATAAATCAAGCCTAATTGTTATGTGTGGCAGCATTTTGTAGTGTTAATCGCCAATTTACTGTCTTAAATTAGTATTTGTAAATAGACAGTGTGCTGGGTAACATCTCTGTTGGAAGGATTTATGTCTATTGTCAGTGAAATTCTATCATTATATCGACTGAAAAGTTGATATATAGGTGAGTGTACTGTAACTCTGGTTTGTCAGTACAATCTGTCTTTACTTATGATATATTCCCGGTTGAGTGTTACAAACAAAGCTGTATTTTATTTTCTTGCAAGTAACAGTGATAAAGTTGTGGATTATATGTTCTAATGAAAGTAACATTGAAAATTAAATAAATCAAAATTGCAAATAAAAATATTTATTATTTCTTTTTGAAACGTTTCTCGTATTTCTCATTGATCCCATCAGGCTCAAATAACTATATACCGAATTTACTGTGAACTTAGTTTCTGCACATGCGCATTTCTTCAACTTATGGCTCTTCAGTGCAGATAACATCTAAACGTTTGGAAGACCATAACCTCAAAGGTGTTCAAAACGGATTAAGATCAATCAATAATATGATCTACTTGTAAAGCCAAATCAGCGAAGGACAGAGCTTGCATGAGGGAGATACTACTTAGTTTTCAACAAAATTTACAAAATTTTAGATATCGCAAGGTTCCAAATATAATCGGTTTTCGGGTCAGCACCGAAATAATGACTACTGGGCTGGTGAATATCCTCGGGGACTGTCCACCAGCAGAGGCATCGACCAAGTGGTAACGAATAACTATATACCGAAGTTAGTGTGAATTTATTTTCTGCATATGCTCAAGTGATCAACTGGTTAATAAAACTAAGTTTGCGGGCTACTTTATCAAAAGATGAAATACACTGATCTGACATCTAATATCCTCAAACCAATGCTCAAAAATGTCTTGTAAAAGGAAATTCCCTTTCTTTCTCACTGAAATCGTTTGTTGAAGTTGTCCAACAATTCCTAAACTTCTTAACATAAGGACAAGACTGACACATTGTAATTGGAATCCGTATAAATGGCGTTTTGTTATCCATTAACAGTGCTGGTAAATGTGCTTTCGGTATTGGCAGCTCTGTAAAAGCACATCCGCTTTTACAGCAAGGAATGCAGCCTCCTATTGTAGGTTAATGGCATTCAGCTTTTCTGGCTAAAATAAGTTTGATGAGAATAAAAAATATTGGAAATAGTGGAAAGCCACCCACAGTTAAAAGGTAAATACATATATAGAAAAAAATTATAGTCAAATTATTTGACGTTCTAGGCGTAAACTATTAGAAAGGCCATTAAATCCAAATTTTGATTATCGTAAACAACTATATAAAACTTATTACAGGGTTTTAGTTGGAGACAACAGAAGTGAGACGTGTCTCTGGTCCACAGTGAAGTCATATTCTTTCTTCCTTTTTGTCCCCCGCCGCAACGCGACGGAGGGACATGGTAATGGTCTGCGTCCGTGTGTCCGTGTGTCACGTTTTTTGTGGGCGCAACTCCTCAGAAACCGCTGGTCAGAATTTATTCAAATTTTACAGGATTGTTAGTCACCATTAGTACTAGATCATATCGCATCGCCATTTGGATTCGTCAAATTTTGTGGGAGTTATGGGACTTTGATTATTTCCACATTTTTATACAATGGCAAATCTTGTGGACGCAACTCCTCAGAAACCGCTGGTAAGAATTCATTCAAATTTTACAGGATTGTTAGTCGCCATATCACATCGCCATTTTGATTCAACAAATTTTACGGGAGTTATGGGACTTTATCGACTTAATGCATACTACAACATAGGAAGACTTTGTGGACACATCTCGTCATAATCAAATTAAGGGATTTTGCACCATGAAAATTCGTAATAATACACACTCGATTGAGACATCAATGCAGTTCGCTAAATGCGGATTTATTTGAAATAAATGTTGTTGCTAGTCCTTCATGCCAGTGTGGCTCACTTTATGGGGACGTCATACATTATTTACTTGAATGCCCAGTGTACCAAAATGAACGCACAATTTTATTCAGACAGCTCAATGATATGAATGTAGAAAATTACCGGGATATCGAGACATTACTCTTTGGCAGGGATAATTTAACATTGCAAACAAATTTGAGTATATTTGAAAAAGTCTTTCAATATATAAAAAATACTAAAAGATTCCTACGAGTTATGTGAGGTATAGTTCATTTTATTTTTTTCTTATATCATTATGAGAAAACTTAGATATTGTTATTATTTTTTTTTCTACACAGATATATGTATGATGTTTGCTTTTTGTCATGCCATTTGTTATTGTAGGGAGAGGGCGTACATTAAGTTGCAATAACTTGTGCCCAATCCCATTGCTTTGATTTAATGCAATAAAATATTATTAAATTAAAGGGATTTTGCTTAAATGTGCTTGACTGTTTGCAACCTTATGCAGTAGATCATATCCTGCAGCCATTTTGATTCGCAAAATTGTGCATGAGAAATGGGACTTTATCGACTTTACTGCAGCGGCGGGGGACATAGCTACGCGTAGCAATCTTGTTCACCCTCGCAAAAGGCGTTAACTCCGAAAATTTGGGCCTTTTCTTTCTTGTACATATACTTTTTAGATTTTAGTTTTATTGCAAATTTTTATTTTGTTGTTCTCCATGCACGGCAGCTTTACAAACTTTCTTATTTTGTCCAATTTATATGACGTTAAGCTGTCTCGCAACATATATTTTTATTTTTATATAAACAGTTCACTATTTCAAAATTAAGCAATTCACTGGGAAAATGACCAATGGAAATTATTTCAGTGCTTGCAATATTAAATACACCGGCAAACGAATACCGAAGCAGGAACGAGGAAAGGGGGAATTCTAAAATCATAAAACCAAAATCACGGCAGTTCATATCCAACACGAATTAAGACAGTATGACAAAGACAAAACAAATAAACAAAAATGAACAAGAACGCCACATAACTAGAGCACTAGCAGAGTGAACCCCTACAAAAACTGAGGTATCATCAGGTGCTCCGGAAGGGTTATCATGATCTGCTCCACGCGTGGCGCGCATCACACTGCCAGTGAAAGGTCCGTTTGTTTCACAGTCGTTGTTAGTCAGTCCGGTAATAAACTCTGGATCTACCTAAGGATAACTATTCTCATTTGTGAAATAGAAACATTGTAACGGTCTGTAAAATCGCG
>MJUU01068689.1:10829-32797 GCA_002080025.1 Modiolus philippinarum | reverse complement strand
AAATCCCTTATGTAGCAGATATCAAAACACACAAATGATGGCGAGTCAGTTGAGATTGCATTGGGCGCATACCTGGTGCTGCCAATTTGATGTACAGTGCCCTCAACACTTCATTTATCATTGAACCCTACACGAAAACGACTTCAGCTGTCTGGAGGAAAAATGATATTGGATGACATTTGATATATTCATAGCTTCTTCAATAATAATATTAAAAAAATATTTGTTTCTGCAGACTATGGTATAATATTACACCTAAGGTACAATTAGCTTACAGACAAAGACAAATGAAATATTATATGAAACAGCAAAGAAGTAACCATAAAGCTAAAATAATTAGCTTAGATATGAATATCAAACAAATTAATAATTTAGAATTTTGTATTTCAGTCTAGGTCTTGTTGTCAGAACACTTATAATTCGAATTTTCTCGTGTACTATGTAAACTATGATATTTGCAGAATTCCATTTGTTGTACGTCCTCAAAGTTAAATAAAATCAAAGGACCGTATGTTTTTAGAAACACTTTCAAAAACAAAAATACTAAATAAACTAGTATTAATTGTGTTTGGATGCAAACACAAGAAGTCTCCCAAACGAACTCTCATATCAGAATTCAAAGGCTTTCGATGAGATCCAAATATTCTAAGGAACCTTCCTGTCAAATTTTAATCAATTGTGAGCACTTTTGGATTTTCCCGCTTTCTTCCTGTTTTCATGGCAACAGGAACCAATTTGAAGTCTTGGAGACCAGAAGCCAATTCTATAGATGTAAGGCAACCTTCCTTTAAAATTTCATCCAATTCTGAGCACTTTGATTTTCCCGCCTTTTTTACCATTTCCATGGCACTGGTTGCCATTTTAAAGTCTTGGAGACCAGAAGTCAATTCTACACATATAAAGCAACCTTCTTGTAAAATTTCATCCAATTCTGAGCACTTTGATTTTCCCACCTTTTTTACCATTACCATGGCACCGGTTGCCATTTGGAAGTCTTGGAGACCAGAAGTCAGTTCTACACATATGAAGCAACCTTCCTGTAAAATTTCATCCAATTCTGAGCACTTTGATTTTTCCGCCTTTCTTACCATTTCCTTGGCACCGGTTGCCATTTTGAATTCTTGGAGACCAGAAGTCACTTCTACACATGATAGGCAACCTTCCTGTAAAATTTCATCCAATTCTGAGCACTTTGATTTTCCCGCCTTTTTTACCATTTCCATGGCACCGGTCGACATTTTGAAAATTCCAAGACCAGAAAGACCATCTAGGCATAGGTATCTATCATCCCACAAAGTTTCAGAAAGTTTGGACCACTGGTGTCCGAGAAACGGGTTGGACAAACTTTTGGCGGAAAACGGAAGAAGAAGAAAAATAATAAAAACTAGGCAATAGCTGATGTCGCCACCGGCAGCCAACTCGATGATTTCATCTTGTTCTGCCTAGAAATCAATTTTCGTTGAAATCCGACAAAGTTGAAATTTTGACGTAAAATGGCGGCCATCTTGGAAATGGCGGCCATTTTGAAAAAAATTTTCACCGTCATGCATAACTTCACATGGTGTTCCAACTGTGTGCCAAGTATCAAGTGATTCTATTCAGGCATCTCTGAGAACTCGCGTGGACAAAATTCTGGGAAGTAAAATAATGAAGAAAGAAAAAATAATAATAATAACAATAATAACAAAGAAACGGAACAATAACAATATGTCTCCCCGACTACGTCTGGGGCGACATAATAAGAAACACAGCAAAAATAATAAGTCTCCCCAAACTTCGTTTGGGAGACTTAACAAGGATCAATAAATATATACATTTCAGTTATGGTGTACTTGTGCTTGGGAGAATTTGTTATATGGATGCACTATTTGGCATTTTTATTTTTTGTAATATGAAATTGTTATTCTGACCTTCTGTTTATTGTACCCACTTCTCATGATTTTATTTTGCCAAGTTTTCTTGCTTTTGACTCCATGAGGATGAATGCCCTGAAGTGGATTAAGCGTTGTGATTGTCTTCTGTTTGTCTTTTTGATAGCGATTGGTAGAACACTTTGCCTGATAATTTAATGTTCGTTGACAACCCCTCTTTTATGGATAATGGAGAGCATAGCTATGGAGTTGCTCGCCAATTAGCCATTAATTCCACTCAAACTTGTGCTAGGAGCCGTTTTGAAGTTACTATGAGGTATGAAGAAAGCTCATTGTTGAAAACCTCACGGTGAAGAAATGTTATTCCGTTGCTTTGCTTAACCATGTATTTGTAAAGACTTTGTCTCATATACATGTACTCCACATCCCTTCATTGATTATGTACAAATCATATTAATTATTATGGATAACTATATCAACATTTTATCATTGAAATTTGAGTTAATTCCAATGCCTTAATTGATAGACTCTATTCACCAACCCAGAAACCAGTACCTCAATTGCTGACACAAAAATATATTTGATTTGGAAACTTGCAATATGTAAATTTAAGGAGTATCTCCCTTTTGCATAGCTCTGTCCTTAGCTGGTTTCGGCTTTTGTTTTACTAAGATCCTTTATATTGGTAATGTTTTTCTCGCATATTTTAGTATATAGATGTTTTAATTTGATCTGAAGTAAAGAGTCACAAGTAACCAAAAGGGCTGTCGATTTTTTTGTTATTGGATATCTGCAGATGCCTTTTCTTGAGATTTGATGGATCGTCTCGATGCTCTTTCTTGATTGATTAAATGATATATATCGGTAGAGTCAGATGTTCTTATCGGACAGTCTGGTAAATACACAGTTTTCTATTCTTGGAGCAAACGATGGTTGGTCATTTGGTCATCCAATAATATATAACCATGTGAATTCTTATTTATCTAAAAATGTAGACGTTATGGACTCTTTTTCCCGCGTGTGTCATTCCAGCCCAGTAGTCAGTTCTTTCGGTGCTGCCCCGAAAGCATATTTTATTTCGAACCTTGCAATATCTAAATTTTTGTAAATTTGGTTGAGAACTAAGGAGTATCTCTCTCATGCAAAGCTCTGTCCTTAGCTGATTTTTGCTTTACATTTAGATCATATAGGGTATTTGTTCTCTATCAGCTTTTTAACATATTTGATTTTATAGTCTTCCAAACATTTAGATTTTATCTGCACTGACGAGACATAAGTTGTCGAAATGCGCATATGCAGAAAATAAATTCACAGTAACTTCGGTATTTAGTTATTTCCACCAGAGAATTGCGCGACATTCAAATTTTAAAAGAAAATCGAAGTCAAAACTTCAAAGGGACAACAAACTAATGGAATTCTTCAAAGGAAACACATGTAAAATGGCCCATTTTTGGTTTAGACAGTATCGAACTCGTAGCAATAACGCGTGCGTCTTACGAAGAAATAAAAGAGGATAATCTAATTTTTTTATGTATTCAAAACAGAAGGCTAATTGAAGAAAATTTCAGTCTAAAAATTCAAAATCCGGACTCCTTTAACAAAGCTCTGGAAATAAATAGAATAAAAACGGAAAACGAACAATTGCAAATATAACGATGGAATTTGCATTTCAGATCCAGACTTCGCAAAATAAGTAAGACGATATGAATTTATTCTGGAGAAGTCAAAACTTAAATATATAAATCTAACTGGGATATTCAAAAATTGGAACAAAGTTAATTTTCTAAATATATGAAACTTAAATGAACAAATACTGCACAAAAATGGCGAAATGACACCTCTAAGACACCTGAAGTTTCGGCCAATGAACTAGGAACATTCAAAAACAGTAGATCGACAACAAAAACTTGGTTCTATTAAATATGTATATTATTTAGCCCGACACGAAGTCGACCTCCGTGGTAATCTGATAACGAAGTGATTATTGAAAATTATTTTAAATCAAAATGTACATTATATATCGGCAAAGTGTAAAATGTGGACTGGACTGGACTCGTGGACTGGACTGGAGTGGTGGACTGGACTCCTGGACTGGACTCGTGAAATGGACTTATGGACTGGACTCATGAACTTTACTAAAAATTATGGTTAAACTTGGTTTTTAACAGACTTTGGGTTATTGTAGATTATTTACATAATACTGTCATTGAGTGTTTGTCATAAATGCCGACTTTATAGTATAGAAAACAATAAATGAATTAGTTTATCAGCTGTTAGATAATGAGACAACATTCCTTCAAGATTGATAAGGCAGATTTGCACCGACAAATAAACAATAAAACACATAGAGAGGTCAGAATTTGATCCAGAGATATTTGATAAAATGTTAACATTATGAAACCAGATGTAATCAATATAACTGGTATATTTAAGAATTAAAAAAAAAATGTGTATATGTTGACGTAAACTTATATACATTGATAAGAGTTGACTGCACAACACAGAATTCATCCAATTTTTGGGAACCCCCCAAAAAACAAGATGTGAAACACGTATGCCCCCGTGTAGCAGTCAAGAAGAAACATAAAGCTTGAACAGAAATTTATGTGTTTCTGAGAAATTGATACATGTATGTATTTATAAATTCTGGCATCAATTGAAAAGTTAAATCATGAAAAGTGATGGTTGTGTTTAGATGCAAACACAGAAGTTACCCAAAGGACACCCACTGCAGATCAGGCATTATCAAGGTGTAAAGCAACTTTCATATCCCACTTTAATTAACTCATTGTGTTTCTGTCTTTAAGTGCTATGTGTACTTTAATTGTTTGATTATTGCATCAGATCAGTTCTTTCAGTATTTTTATCATCTTATTGCATACGAGATATTTTTATATTATAAAACAAAAGGTGTCCATAACCAAGCCAATATATCTTAACACACACTCCTCGTGTATTTCTTTCACAATATTGATTTTATTTACTCAGTTATATTGTACACTTATGTCCTGACATTAAGTTCCCTTTTCTTTCTTTAAAAAAATCCAGTATATTTCTATACACCCCTCATGCTTTTCTATAATAAAATTGCATTAGTAAACTGGAAGTATGGTTAACTTATGTCTTTACATAATCTTCTATTTCTGTACGGTGTTTCGGTTTAGGTATACATGTAGTTACCAAGGCAATCATCCTCGTCAGATATCCCTAGCCTATGTATCTTTTTAGCATGGTTTTCCATTCATAGGAATATGACACCTTTAATTCTGTCTTTTAAGTTGTGAGAATTATTTGCTTTTTACATGCAAGACTACTTCTTCATTCTATTAATTTGCCCTTGCCGAGTCATATTTTGTTGAATTTTTACGCCACAGTTCGCAAGCGATGTCTTTGGCTTTTGTTGTAGTAATAATGTTTGTGTCTTGAGATCTGCCAAGTAATGTGTTGCCCATGCAGGTGGATTTATAGTTATACGACAATAATATTAACCCTGCCTAATACAGGCATGGCCGTTGGAAAAGGATGGAACAGTATTGTTACTTGTTTCATGATGCGATTTGAGATATGAAGAATGTTGGGGTGATTGAAATTTATACATTTTTGAGTTTTTTTTTCAGCTTGGGACAATTAAAGACATTATCCCAGTGTTTGATCCACCCTTTTACTAATTAAAGTATGTTTATAATATACCATTTGATCTTTCATTATTGGTATACTTCAATAATTGTTTCATCTTGTAAATGGAATAACAATCATAACTAACAATTCTGGAACAACAATCCTAGATTAAATTGTTGACTTAATTAGCATTATTTGAAAATTATAAAATTCTGGAACAATTCTGGAACAACAATTCTGGAATAAATTTTTGTTCCAGAATTGTTGACAATTCTGGTATTTCAGAATTGTGATTGCCAATTACAGGAGATCCAGGAAAACAAATAAAAAATTGAACGCACATTGATGAAAAGTAGGTTTTTTTGTGCAAAAATTTGCTGATTTCTTTGCAATGCAGTCATCTTTTACCAATGTATAAAATTTTACCACTGTGAGAGATTGTCAACATATACATATTTCATCTTTTTATTTCAGAGTTAAATATACCAATTATATGGATTACATCTGGTTTCATAATGTAAACATTTTATCAAACATTCCTGTATCAAAGTCTGACCTCTTTTATATGTGTTTTATTGTTTATTTGTCAATGCAAAGCTGCCTTATCAGACTTGAGAGGAATGTTGTAAATGTTGTTAAACTAATTCATTTATTGTTTTCTAACTATCAAAATTGGCATTTACGGCAAACACTCATTGACAATATTATGTAAAAAATCTACAACAACCCATAGTCTATCAAAAAACCAAGTTCAACCATAATTTTTATTGAGTCCAGTCCATAAGTCCAGTCCACTAGTCCGATCCAAGAGTCCAGTCCACGAGTCCAGTCCAGACCAGTCAACATTTTACACTTTGCCTTATATAACCCGGATATCAGTAAATTTTTAGCCTTTTCACTTGGAATGTCAAAGAAATGATTTGTTTATGCAGACATTGGAATAACATTAAATGTAAGATAAAATTGTCTACCAGGCATACTGTTGTATGAAAAACAACTGAAATTTTATATGACAGAGCATAAAAGTAACCATAAAACTACTGAACAAATAAATAATTAGCGTAGATATAACAAAATTGGATATCAAAGAAACCAATAATCTATAATTTCCATTTTCACTTAAGTCTTGGTGTCATTAACTGTAGGATTTTCTAAAGTACAACTGCAACGCAGGTTTGCAACTGACAGTTATAGTCAGTACTTCGGTGCTGATCCGAGAGCCGATTCTATTTGGAACCTTGCAATATCTAAATTTTGTAAATTTTATTGAAAACTAAGGAGTATCTCCATCACGCAAAGCTCTGTCCTTAGCTGATTTTAGCTTTACATTTAGATCATATTGGTTATTTGTTCTCTATCAGTTTTAAACATCTTTGAGTTAATAGTCTTCCAAACGTTTAAATTGTATCTGTACTGAAGAGACATAAGTTGTCGGAATGCGCATAATATGTAGAAATTAAATTCACAGTAACTTCGGTATTTAGTTATTTGAAATCAAAATAGGGTACCAATGAAATTATATCATAATTCGTTTATGACGTCTTGGAAATTAAAAGGGCGTCTTAAAAAAGAAATCAAATTAGAGTCTTTTTATTAGTTAAGTTTGTGTTCAAATTTAATTTTTAGGTATTCAGGGTTTCATTTCGATTTCACGTCAAATTAAGGACTCGATTTACATGGAAAATAGAATTAAAAACATCCACAATTACAAAATTACAATCCTGAACTGCACATGAAAAAACAAACGAAAGACGATAGAAAAACGTAAATCAAGTTTGGAATATTGAATAATAGGACTTGGTACTGGTACTACAAAAGACCAGCGTTAGGGTTTAAGCGGTTTATTGGTACCTTCTGTAGTACAATTAATATACAAATATAACCCATGACAGGTAATCTACTAACTACATGACCACTATTTTTAGAATAAAGGAAAGATAAAAAGTCGTTATTTGGAAAAGTTGGTCAAGGAGTGCTTTCGTCTCCTTCAAGGAGCCTAGACTCTTGTAAAGCACTAGGACTACGGAATAAACATCAGTCTCAAAATTTCCTGGGGGGGGGGGTTGGTACGAATCAATTATGTATTTCAGTAGACTACTGAAAGTTGCATAGAGAAACTAAATTATGAAATTATGTGTTCAATTTGATTTCAAAAATTACGCCCCTCTCCCTATCTTCTTTGGAGAATAAATAAGCGTTCTCTTTCAAGTCATTACATACAACCCAATTCAAAGAAACTGAACAATCAGAATAATGATTTCTTTTGAGATAATTATTCTTTATTAATTTTAAAAATATTATTATTTGAAAATTTGGCATGCAAACTCAGCCTTCGATATACTGTAGGAAGAGAATTCATTTAAAAGAATCGTGTTTATTACTAGAAGATAATCTTGGACATTAACCCCATTTCAATAGAAAGAACAAAACAATCTGCGCTTTGTATAAGTAATTTGTATAAAATTTTACGATCTACGATCTACAGAAGTAAAGACCGCCAGTGTTGACGATACTGTTTGTTTCCAGATAAAACAGTTTTCAATTATACAATATGGGTAATGGAGAAAGGTCAATTAATTGGTACAAGAGAATGCTGGACATATCAAGATGGCTTCTAGTAAAAGTCCTTTAAGTATTGTACTAAGTGCTATTACCGGCGAAATTATGTGCAGATATTTTGTATTTACAACAAAACTAGATTGAATGTGACAATATACGTCACAAACAACTTGTGCTTCTTGAAGGCCTCGTGATGACTTGTATTTTGTAGAGACTTTGTCTCATGTGCATTTACTCCATATTTTTCTGTGCTAATTGTACATATTGGCGTCACAGGGCGACAGTATGCGCCCGAAAAGGGGTCTCCGTATACTATATAATACAAAAAAAAAACAAAAAAAACGGCATGGACAAAAATGGCTATCTTGAAATTGTAATAAATAACAAAATACTGAAGTTACTGTAAATTTTCTTCCTGCAGATGGCCATTTCGACAACTTATGTCTCTTAAGTGCATATAAAATCAAAACATTAAAAATCCAGAAATCAAAAGACATATAAGAGCTGATAGAGAACAATCAAAATTATCTAAATTGTCAGCCAGAATAAAGCTTTGTATGCGGGAGATACTCCTTAGTTTTAAACAAAATTTTCAAATTTAGATAGTGTAATTTTCATAAAAAAATCCGACCAGCACCGAAGTACTGGACTACTGGGTTTGTGAATACCCTCGGGGGCTAACAGTTCACCAGCATTGGCATCGGTCCAGTGGTAATACACAACAAAATACTGAAGTTACTGTAAATTTTCTTTCTTCATGTGACCTTTTCGACAACTTATGTCTCTTTAGTGCTTATAAAATCAAAATATATGAGGTATGTTTGTCCCTTTGTCGGGCAACTGATGACAGTTTTTGTAAGGGTACGTTGCCCGATATGTTTTGCTTGTTGATGATCCCGCATCCATGACAAAGGGGATACATGAATCACAGGGACTTGCTCCCGGTCTAGAAAAAAAAATTACTATCCAACATGAATCTCGGAGAAAAAAACACAAGGGAAATCCTATGTCCGATACCCCGCTCGCTTCGTTTAAATTTTTTCTAAATAAAACAAACATAACCTACCTTTATGCCTTTTACGTTCTCTTCCTGAATAATTTTCCGAACAGAAAACACAGTGTTTACCTCATGATAGCTCTGCTTCATTCCTATATCTCGATTTGTTTACTCATATTTCATGATAAGGACAATTCATGGATCTCAATGTGAAACAACAATGACCTTCACATTCTAAATTTAAATCCTTCACGCGGAAGCTTTCGGGACCTTTCATTCCGTTGAAGATAACGCCGATACAGTAATAAAGGCGGGATAGAACGATTTTTTTCCTAAGTCGATATGTGAAATTGTGATTGTGACCATTTTCGGCGAATCGCAACGCTTTTGCCTGTACTTCATCCATTTCAACCTTTCAATCAATCTGTTTGCTAAAAATAAATATATCGCGGGAAAATAGCATTCGATACATAGGCATATTACGTCGACCGAATGAAAAGGTCCCGAAAGCTTCCGCGTGAAGGATTTAAATTTAGAATGTGAAGGTCATTGTTGTTTCACATTGAGATCCATGAATTGTCCTTATCATGAAATATGAGTAAACAAATCGAGATATAGGAATGAAGCAGAGCTATCATGAGGTAAACACTGTGTTTTCTGTTCGGAAAATTATTCAGGAAGAGAACGTAAAAGGCATAAAGGTAGGTTATGTTTGTTTTATTTAGAAAAAATTTAAACGAAGCGAGCGGGGTATCGGACATAGGATTTCCCTTGTGTTTTTTTCTCCGAGATTCATGTTGGATAGTAATTTTTTTTCTAGACCGGGAGCAAGTCCCTGTGCATGAATATACCGTTGTTCAACATTTAGCGAGCGTATTCCGCTCAAACCGCTGTTAGCAGCCTTCTTGAACTTACTATGAGGTAGAGTGTTTGCTCTTTGTTGATGGCTTAATGTTGACTTAAAGATGAATAACAATAACAAGAGGCTCTCAAGAGTCAGTATCGCTCACCTGGACCATGGATGACAAAGATAATGGGAAAAACAAAACATAATATTTAGCAGAATACTTTTTTTCTAAAATTACAGTATTCTTGTTTGGTTTTCATGGCCATTGAAAGCTCCACCATCTATTACAACCCATAACAGAACACCACTCAAAAACAATTGGGGCAGGGGTTCCCCTTATAATCAAGGTAATACATATTGCTTATATTAAAACATTCAAACCACAACTCAAATAAAATTTAACAATTTGGGCAGAGGTTCCCCTTAAAATCAATAGGGCCATTGTAAAAACTATGTCCCAGGTGGTGGCCATCTTGGATGAAGTATGGGCCTGCCAGATACATGTTTTGGATGGGCCCAAACTAAGGACCATTATGGCTTAGTTTGGTTCTAATTGGAGTAGTAGTTTCTGTGAAGAAGATCTTTGAATGTATATTCCTTAGGGTCCAATGTTAAAACTATGTTCCCCGCTGGCGGCCATCTTGGATGAGGTACCGACCTGCTGGATACCTTTTTTGGAAACGACCATCTAAGGACCATTGTTACTAAGTTTGGTTATAATTGAACTGGTGGTTTCTGAGAAGAAGATCTTTGAACGTCTTTTCCATAAGGGCCAATGTTAAAACTATGTTCCCCGCTGGTGGCCATCTTGGATGAGGTACAGACCTGACGGATACCTTTTTTGGAAGGGACCATTTAAGGACCATTTTGACTAAGTTTGGTTAGATCTTTGAATGTCATTTCCATAGGGTCCAATATTAAAACTATGTTCCCTGCTGGCGGCCATCTTGGATTAGGTACGGACCTGCCAGATACCTTTTTTTGGAAGGGAACATCTAAGGACCATTGTGACAAAGTTTAGTTATAACTGGACTTGCAGTTTCTGAGAAGATCTTTGAATGTCTTTTCCATAGGGTCCAATGTTAAAACCATGTTCCCCGCTGGCGGCCATCTTGGATTAGGTACGGACCTGCCGGATAAAATTTTTAAAGGAAACCATCCAAGGACTATTGTGACAAAGTTTGGTTTCATTTGGCCCTGTGGTTTCAGAGGAGAAGATCTTTGAATGAAAAGTTTACGATGGACGTACGGACGATGGACGCCAAGCAATGGCAAAAACTTATCCTGGCATAGCCAGGTGAGCTAATAAAAGCGTTGTTCCATTTGTTTAATCTTACATTGCATTTATAGGGATTTTGTCCCATGTACTCCATATCCTTTTATTTGTTCATAAGCAACCTGGTTGTTGAAGGTCTCATGGCCGATGACTTCCAGATGGAGAATAGCAATTAAAGCGTTGTTTGATAGCGTGGTTTTACCATGTATTTGTAGAGACTTTGTCTCATTTGCATTGTCTTCATATCCTTTCGTTGTTTACTATCTACATTTATAATTTTCTGCTACGGACAAAAGTTGTTCTAGTGTTTCGAATGAAGATTAAAAAACATATTTAGTGATCTAAGACAAATATTTGTGGATGATCATTGTTTATGACTTCTTGGTGACTTCATAAACTTAAGAACAACAAAGGTGTTGTTGCACTGCTCTCTAGCAATCACGATTTACTCAACAATTTTAAACAACCTACTTAAATTGTGTCATTATCTTGAGCATGTGGCAAAATAATTTTGTCTCTACTTAAGTTTGATCTCTCATCTAGGAATGAACGTGGAAATTTTGATAAAAACTGAAAAATCCCTTACACATGCAGCATAATACTTTTGTGTTTTGCAAATAACAGTATATTTAGCTTTCCTGTAACAAAATAGTGGTCAAGGTTGAGTACCTATACTGCATTCCCCTCCGGTCCGTGCGTTATGGTCACAACCCTGACCTTTTGGCATAATCATTGCTGAAGATACTGTTATTAGCATGATATATATTTCTGTATTTTGCCATGTATATACATAAACTATGACGCCAGGTGTGTGATAACAATATAAGTTGGGTGCCTCAGTGTTCATCTACCGATGTATCCAGTACAACCCAAAACAGCCATCAAAGTGCACTAAATTCAATTTTATCTGTGTATCTATTGCTGTTGAACCTCAGTATTCATCTACCGATATATCCAGTGTAACCCAAACACTGTGACAGCCGATCTCCACCTAGGTGCACTTTTTTATACACTTATCAATAACCGCGAAGTCGGCCTTTACTTAAAGACAATGAAAAATGAGTTTATTTAAAGTCACGTTTAATCAGCGTCAGTAAAAATTGAAGCATCATAATTATACTGGATATAAGTAGATTTCTGGCTTCTTCACTGGGAATATATAGAAATGATTTGTTTCTGCGGATAATGGTTTAATATTACCTCTAAGTACAGACATACCGTTGTGTCAGAATCAACTGAAATATTATACGATAGACTATTTAATAAACCATAAAATTACTGAACATATTGAAATAATTAGCCTAGATATAACAATATTGGATATCAAAAAGCAATAATCTAGCATTTTCAATTAAGTCTTGGTTTGGATTTTAAAAGAACTTTCTAGAATTTTATTTGCTTTTTTTTCGAATCGTTCATGACTCCATTGAAAGTACGATAGAATTAAAGGAATATATGAATAAAAACTACAGAGAGCTTATCCACTAGGGTTATATGACAACATCATGGGTTAGGGCAACATTTCTCAGTGCGCTCCTAATGACATGAGTATTTTTTCTCCGAAATTACCCCATCGCAGGTCACATGGTCAAAGAGTGAATTATGGTATTAAAAGCAAACGTAAAAACCTCGTAAATATTAAATTTCAAAAACAATGGACGACAAAGCTTGTTCACTAAACTTTGTTCCATTCCTATAACACAACTTAATAAAATTTCTGAGGATTGCAATACTAAGTCTGTTCTATATTATTAATGCTTTTCTGCTTTCATCGACTGTCATTTTCTTTCCTCATTAAAAAATACCTACTAATTGGTATTACTTGTGGTGCTGATTTCGAGAAAAACTGCCCTAGCAGCTGATACTGTACTACGTCGCCATATCGCTATGACCCTTGCGGATATATATTAACGGGGAATCTTAACTTTATTGAAGATAATTAAAGCATTTCGACGATTCTTTAGAAAAGGGCCTGAATATCGCCGACCTTCAATAATAAACTGCCCGGCACCTGAGTCGGTTTTCAGGGGCTCTGGCATCAGAGCTCAATTCAATTCAATTCAAATAATTTTATTGATTAAATAATCAATGGGATTGGACAACAGGCTAGGCCTATATAAATCCTCTCCCACAACAAGATGGTACAAATGGAACAATTTAAATGAATATAAATAATGATCACATATTATACAATATACACAATCAAAAGTATATAAGAAGCAGTTTGTTTTGTGATAAAAGCAAGATAGAAAAAAAGAGCGTATTTCAATCATATTTTACACATTACGGTCTATCATATAAGAGGATCATTTGTTAATATAAGGTATTATCTAGTAGTAATAAAGAGTGAAAAATTATAAACAGGGCCATCTTATTATCAGAAATTATGTTAATGAATGTTTAGATTATGATCCAATGAATTTTTTAGACATACATTGTATATATTAAGCAACAGAAAAAAGATCTTACTACAGAGCATAGTATAGAAAGCTAAATTTTCTGCCCCCTTCCCATATCTCCCCTTTTCCAGTGGCAATCAAAAGTAGTTGTCTCGGTTGTCCCTTCCTCCTTTATTTCTTTGCTTACATTTTTTTTAATTGATTAATTTGTTCTTGTCCTAATATAGCTAAAATATTGCTTATTGGACGTTAAACTCTAACTAATCAACCAATCAATCAATCAAACATAAACTGGCAAGCATGTTTTGATATAATTAAAGACGCAGTAACCAATTATTGTAAAAAAAAAATGTGCAAACGAGAAAATGTAGACAAACATACTCTAAATTTGTTTAAAGATAAAATTGATACCAAGGTCACCAACAGAAAAGGTTTTATGAAGATAATTCTATTGAGTCACCTCCTAAGCTGTCTGTTTATAGAATCAACTCAAAATTGAAAGATCTTGTTAAAAATATTTGTTTGTACCTGTTGACAAGGCTTCCAGCAATGTTGATACCGAGTGAAAGAAATACGATTTCAATGTCCGACAAAACGAATTGAGTAAGTCAAAAAGTTTCAGACGTACCAATTGGGACTAAAAATCGTTAACCAAACCACAGAAAAGCTCAAAGTTTCTCCTAAAGATAACACCTTGCCTACCATGTACTTGGTTACTAAGCTTCACAAAAATCCCTTCTAGCATGGTGTTATTTCGGCATCTGGTAGGTTTTCTAATACTAATCTATCCATCCATTTAACTTGTTCTCTTACTTGTATAGAAGAATTATTTATTAAGTTCTGTGAAAAAAAAATTCTCAAAACTCAGGTGTGAATTACTTTTGGAGGGTGAAAAAAAGGCTTGAAGTGTTACATAAACTACAGTCAATTCAAAGACCAGTCTCGTTAATTGGGAGTTATGATTTTTCCACACTTTATACAACCCTTACACATAATTTGATTAAATCCAAATTGGGACAACTTATTAAATGGTCTTTTAAATTCTCTTTCTGCAGTTCATTTGTTTTAACAAAAAGTTCTGATTCTTCTCTAATATTACCTACCATTATCATTGTTCCTGGACATGTGATGATATGATTAATGCACTCAATCTTTTGCTGGACATTTTTGTTCGTTTGGGCAACACTTTTTATCGACAGGTCATAGGTATTCCATGGCTATAAATTGTGCACCTCTCATTGCAGATCTTTTTTCTTTTCTGTTTTGAACGAGACTTCATAAAAAAACTTCAAAACGAAACCATAGAAAATATATAGTGATAAACTTATATCTATTTTCAATGAAAACAGCAGGTATATTGGCACATACTTCTACTGACAATCCCCAATTCCAAGATTATGTAGATATAAATGAAATTAAATAAAGTTAATAATGATTACAGCCCTTTTCTGGATCTTAATATCATTATTGACTTTGATAAAATAAAAATTCAAATACATGATAAAAGGGAGGATTTTGAATTTCACTATTACTAATTTCCCTTTTCTTGACGGCGACATTCCTTTAGCTCCATCCTACGCTATGTATATTTCTCAACTAGTACGATTCGCCGCACGCGTTTATTGCTCTTGGCGATTTTAATGAACGTAACCTTACTATCACAACCAAACTTTTACAACAGGGTTACAGATTTCATAATTTTTTGAATACATTTAAGAAGTTTTAAAATAGATATGATTATTTGATATTTAAATGTGGTATTACTCGCAAACAGCTTATTACTGAGGCCATTTCTAATCCTCGTCTTAACGGAAACGTTGTTAAAAAATGCAAGTACTTGGTTAAAGATCGAGAAAATCTGGGACGTGACTTACATAGGTATATCAACAAGATACTCTGCTTGCTTCCGTTAAATTAGCTTTTAAGATCTATAGTGACCCGAAAATTCTACACATATACTGACCTCTCACTGATATTGTCTATGTCTGCTGAAATATTTGACGAATCTTGACCAAATCCTTCGGGAAGTTTTGAGTTTTATTTTTCTACCGTACCAGCAGACTAGGTTCCTTGAGCTGACCGGCAGTTTAGCGGCGAGCAATCCTTGACCTATCTTTCAAAATTACGAATTATCATTTTCTTTTCTTTCAAGATTGTTAGTAGTTTACCTGCATTGGGTTTTATTCGTATGTTTATTATATGTTTATTATACTATGTGGAAACGGGACAGAAAAGGGGGGTTTAGGTACCCATAAAAAATCGTTTTTAATGCTACCGCTGGCTTTTACTAGTGCCGGTACCAAGTCCGGCTGTCCCGAGTTCCTATCGTTGTTTACCTTTGTCTTGTCTAATTTGTGTAAGTAGTTCCTGGAAGATTGTATCATGTAATTGAAAATTTCAGCCATTGTAGATGTTTGCTGCCATCCGCTTTTTTACATTTAAGGAACTCATTAAAAACCAGAAATACAAAATAAGGACCAATGTACATACACACTTTGAAGTAGTTTGTTTGTTTTTTTTAATTTTAGAGGGAAATGGCTTTCCATGCCTAAAATCTTTCTCAAAAAAGGAAAAGCTTGCATAGAAATCAACTAAATACTAAAATTGAAGTCAATTTGACTTCTGTTAATACCCATTTCGAAAACATACGTCTCATTAATGCACAAAGAAATTTGAAAGACCAAAAAAAGTGAAAACATATTGAAGATCTGATAGAGAACAAATCACATTTTTTTTTAAATTTCTTAACCCTAGATATAATTATTTGAAACGATAGGGTTTCAGACCGGACTGGACAACTTGAACAGAGATACCAAGTGTTAAGAACAGTCCACCAGCAAAGACATCGACTAAGAAATAAGAATAAATAAAATCAAAAATACAAATATTTTACGAACGGGTAGAAAGAGGAATCTGAAAACTAGCTATTGTCAGCATATATACAGTTGAAATCAAACAAATTTCGGAACCCATAAATTTTTTCGTCTTTTTTGAAAATGATGATGTGTGTAGAAATACTGATGAAGAACAATATCAAAAGCGTTGTTCTAACATGTGTTTGTAGATACTTTGTCTAATTTGTATTTACTCCATATCCTTTTCATTCATTGTTCCTGGTCAATTATAGACATTTGTAAGTTAATTTCTATTTGTTTTATATATACGTCTTAATTATATGCAAAAGTTCTTTATCGACTGGTAAACTTGTGTTTTATTAATTGTCATGAAATATTTTTTGTTGTTTTTTTTAATGAAAAAACGTGTTCTCTTTCGAGTCATTAAATTACTTGAGGTTACTGAACAATAAATTTACTTTTTTCCGTTGAGGAACAGTTTCGGAAGCTACAGTGTATAATTATTTGTTATTAACCTACAAAAAATATCATTATGAGATAGAATGTAATATGTAGTGACAAATTTAAACGGCGATCTACTACAGGAAGATAATTCAAGTAAAGAAATAGTGTAGCTTACTAGTAGATAAAGTTTTGGACATTAAGTCCTATATTATTAAGTGAGAGGAAAACAATTACCGTTTTGAAATGAGGAATTTGTATGAAGTTTTATCCGCTGTGATACAGTAATCGATCATTTCAAGACAAAGACTAGAAAAAGCTGATCTGCTGATCAAAAAAGATACCCCTCCCATAGGCAATCCTAGTAGTTGCAGGAATTTCTCACAAAGCTAATTGAAATTATCATCCTGAACATCCGGAAACTATGTATAAAATTTACAGATTTTGTCTAAATCAAGGGCAATACTTAGTACGATCACGATCAAAACCCAAAATATTAAAATTTTCTCTCAGAGTAAACTGAAGTTATCATCCGGAAACCATAACATTTACAGATTTTGCCTACATTAAGGGCAATAACTCTGGAATGCATAATACGATCATAGTCAAAAACGAACTCGAACTGTATTTTATAATTAGTAACCTTGTCCCAAAATATTAAAATTTTCTCTCAAAGCAAACTGGTTATCCGGAAATCATAAAATTTACAGTTTGCCTAAATCAAGGGCAATAACTCTGGAACGCAAATTTCGATCACGGTCAAAATCGAAAATGAATACTATTTTATGAAAAGAAACATTGTCCCAAAATATTGAAACTTTCCCTCAAAGCAAACTTAAGTTATTGCTGCGGTCAATGAAGTGGCAAAACTTTCAATTTACCGACATTAAGATTTACACCCAAAGACAACATTGTATGCATTTGTCATGTTTTCACGTCTGATATATCTACAATGCAGACATTTCACATCGATGAATCTGTAAGCTTGGGGTGTAAATCTTGACTTCATTACAATAAAAGTTTTGCCACTGCCTTGACCGCTGCAATATCATCCGGAAACCATAAAATTTACAGATTTTGCCTAAAACAAGGACAATAACCCTGGTACCCTAAATACGATCACGGTCAAAGTCCATCTTGACCTGTATTTTATGAATGGAAACATAATCCTTAAATATTAAAACTTTCCTTCAAAGCAAACTCAAGTTAGCATCCGGAAACCATAAAATGTACAGATTTTGCCTAAATACTCAAGGGCAATAACCCTGGAACGCAAAATCCGATCACAGTCAAAATAGATCTTGACCTGTTATAATCCCAAGATATCTAAACTTTCCTTCAAAGCAAACTCAAGTTATCATCCGGAAACCATAAAATTTACAGATTTTGCCTAAATCAAGGGCAATAACTCTGGAACGCAAAATCCGATCACGGTCAAAATCGAACTGGACCTGTATTTTATGAATAGAAACATAATCCCGAAATATTAAAACTTTCATTCAAAGCAAACTCAAGGTAGCATCCGGAAACCATAAAATTTACAGATTTGGTCTAAATACTCAAGGACAAATGGAACACAAAATCCGATCACGGTCAAAATTGATCTTGACTTGTTATAATCCCAAAATATCTAAACTTTCCTTCAAAGCAGACTCAAGTTATCATCCGGAAACCATAAAATTTACAGATTTTTGCCTAAATCAAGGGCAATAACTCTGGAACGCAAAATCCGCTTATGGTCAAAATAAAAGTTGACCTGTATTTTATCAATAGAAACATGATCCCGAAATATCTAAACTTTCCTTCAAAGCAAACTCAATTATCATCCGGAAACCATAAAATTTACAGATTTTGCCTAAATCAAGGGTAATAACTCTGGAACAAAAAATCCGATCACGGTCAAAGTCGAACTTGACCTGTATTTTATTAATAGAAACATAATCCCACAATATCTAAACTTTCCTTCGAAGCAAACTCAAGTTATCATCCGGAAACCATAAAATTTACAGATTTCGCCTAAATAAAGGACAATAAATCTGGAACGCAAAATCCGATCACGGTCAAAATCGAACTGGACCTGTATTTTATGAATAGAAACATAATCCCGAAATATTAAAAATTTCCTTCAAAGCAAACTCAAGCTAGCATCCGGAAACCATAAAATTTACAGATTTGGCCTAAATACTCAAGGACAATAACCCTGGAACACAAAATACGATCACGGTCAAAATTGATCTTGACTTATTATAATCCCAACATATCTAAACTTTTCTTCAAAGCAAACTCGAGTTATCATCCGGAAACCATAAAATTTACAGATTTTGCCTAAATTAAGGGCAATAACTCTGGAACGCAAACTCCGCTTATGGTCAAAATAAAAGTTGACCTGTATTTTATAAATAGAAACATAATCCCAAAATATCTAAACTTTGTCAAGTTTGGAGGACTTGTTTTTCAACAGACTATCGGAATTCCTATGGGCACAAACTGTGCGCCTCTCCGAGCCGATCTGTTTCTTCACTCTTATGAAGCTGAATTCATCGGAGGGCTTCTTCAAAATAAAGATAAAAGACTAGCACAATCCTTTAACTCTAGCTTCCGTTATATAGATGATATTTTGTCGCTAAACAACCCTCGCTTTGCAGAAAGTAAATTCACAGTGACTTCGGTATTTAGTTATTTGGTGATTTTCTTCATTTGATCTATCCAAAAGAGCTCGAAATTAAGGATACCACAGACACTTGTACATCAACCTCGTTCCTTGACCTTCACCTTGAAATTGACAACAGAGGGAGACTTCAAACTAAGCTGTACGACAAACGCGATGACTTCACCTTTCCAATAGTAAACTTCCTTTTTCTTTGTAGCAACATCCCAAAAGCGCTGGCATATGGAGTTTACATCTCCCAGCCCATTCGCTATTCAAGAGCCTGTGTTCGATACAGTGACTTCCTTGATAGAGCCCGGTTGCTCACAAATAGGCTACTTCAACAAGGGTACGTTACCTAAAACTTGAAGTCATCCCTCCAGAAGTTTTACGGTCGACATCATCATCTTGTGGACCGCTATGGGATATCTGTTTCCCACGTGACAACAGATCTTCCCCTTTAAAGCTTAATTGTTGTTTCCTCTACCGAATTTGACGTTACTACCGGATTTGACATGTTCAACACGGCGGGTGTCTTATAAGAAGCAGGAGATGCTGACTCTACCGGTGCACCTGATCTCACCCATGGTTTTATATTGGGTCCGTGTTGTTCATCTTTGTGTGTGAGTGTCTTCATTTTTCTTTTCTGTGCTGTACCCATGTTGTGTCTTTGTTTTTTTCTGCCTTTTTTGTTTCTGGAGTTGCCATTGTCCTTGGATTGTTCGCTTTTAGATTGACGGTTCGGTTCTCACTTACTTTCCTTCAAAGCAAACTCAATTATCATCCGGAAACCATAAAATTTACATATTTTGCCTAAATCAAGGGCAATAACTTTGGAACATAAAATCCGATCACGGTCAAAATCGAACTTGACCTGTATTTTATGAAAAGAAATATAATCTCAAAATATCTAAACTTTCCTTTAAAGCAAACTCGAGTTATCATCCGGAAACCATAAAATTTACAGATTTTGCCTAAATCAAGGGCAATAACTCTGGAACATAAAATCCGATCACGTTCAAAGTCGAATTTGACCTGTATTTGATGAATAGACAATAATCCAAAATATCTAAACTTTCCTTCAAAGCAAACTCAAGTTATCATCCGGAAACCATAAAATTTACAGATTTTGTCTAAAACAAGGACAATAACTCTGGAACGCAAAATCTGTTCAGGGTCAAAATCGAACTTGACCTGTATTTCATGAATAGAAATATAATCCCAAAATATTTAAATTTTCCTTCAAAGCAAACTCAAGTTATCATCCGGAAACGAAAGTGTGACGGACGGACGGACGGAAAACGGACAGACAAGAGGAATCCTATATACCCCACCTTTAAAGGCGGGGGTATAAAAACAATAAAAGCGTTGTCGCATTGGCTTAATTTCACCATGCATTTGTAGGGACTTTGTCAAAAGTACATTCACTCGATATCCTTTTTGTGTATTTGAGGCGTCATGTTGGGAACATGATTGCAGATAAACAATAACATGTTGTTCGATTGCGCTTGTTTTATCTTAACATTGTCCGATGTAAATTAACTTTAAATATCCACAAAAATCATATATTTATCAACATCATGAACACGGATAGAATCTAGAAAAAATCATTATCCACAGTACTAAATAAACATCACAGTTATTAAATCAGCCCTTCTAACAAACTGAACCAGAGACGAATATGTAAAGGAGATACAATGGCCAAGTGTGAATTCATGAAAAAGAATCCACGAGCCGGAGGCGAGTGGATTGGTTATCATGAATTCACACTTGGCCATTGTTTCTCTTACTTAAACCATTGTTGGGACATTTATGTAATCAAGAGATTTAAAGGATTATCGCCTATCTAATTACTGCATTGTTATCTTCGCACTATATATGTCTTTATGAACGAAAGTTCACTCAGTGTAAAAGAAGAATTATATGGATGAAGTTGTTCTAAAAGTCGGATTTTAACCGATATCTAATATACTTAGATAAACTTCAATTGTGGTACATGTATTTTTCAAAGTGAATAAAAAGGGCATTAAATTCAGTAAAAAAAATGCCGGTGAATAGTGTTGAACCTCTAAACCTTATCAAAGAAGAACGAAGAAGAGAGAAAAACGTAAGTTTTATCTGTATAATGAGATACTTTCTGCAAGAACACATCTTAATATTTTTAACCCCAGGGTAATACTTGCACGAGGAAATTGCAGGGGAAAGAAGAGAATAATTTTTGGTTAGGCAACATCAAATTAGTTAATAGATTCTCATCCCCACCCGCCCCATTTTTTCTAAGCTCATTTTTTTTTTATTTTCAATTATCAAAAATTTTCTTTAAATTCCTATCAATTTTAGTGAAAATCAGTAAAAAATATAAAATTTTTTGTTACAGGTGGATGAGAATCTACAAATTAACTTGATAGGGCCTTATATTTGTTTAATCGAGTCACTTTTCCTATAAGAAATAATTTTT
>MJUU01068687.1:0-21309 GCA_002080025.1 Modiolus philippinarum | reverse complement strand
GAAAAAAGGACAAATAGATTTTCCTTTTCTATTTTAGAACGCGTTAATTTGATATTTTATAGAAAAGATGCATAACACCTAAATATACTCAGATAATCAAAACAAAACAAAAAACAAAAAAAAACAAAAAAACATTGTGCTCAAGGTAAATGTAGTTGTGTGTGTTATAAGAGGGTCTAAAGGGTCAGCATTACAATGACAATTTTATTGACTTCTAATCAGGCTCGTCTCTGTATCAAATATTCGAGATACATGCAGATGTTTCAAACGTCTTAACTCTCCGTAATGATGAAAGACCTTGCAATGTTTTATGGGTAAAACAAATTGGTACAACTGAACTTATTTTTCGAACGTTTTTAGAATCTCAGTATTTCATATATATTATTACTTTAGAATTCATTTATAAAAAAAATATCTCAACAAACATCAAAAAATGGCATTAAAGTTATTATTTTTTACACTCATGCAAGTATTTTCTAGAAACAACTGCTAGTCCGTCGAGAAGAATATTGTAATGAACTTGGATTGCATTAACTTATATTTTACCAATTATTTTAGCGTAAAAAGAAATAAAGAAATCGTCTTCGTTGCAAGGACTCAAAATCAAGTAAAGAAAATCAGACAATTTATACATCCTGAAACTTTGGCAGAACGTATACAGAATGAGAGAGTAAGTGCATTTTTGTAAACATAAATATATTGAAACAATTTCAAGATAGGATTGGAAACAGGTAGCAGTACAAAGTTAGAACGATTTTTTTTAGACAGCAATGTTTGGTTTTTCTTTATTTAAGTTCTGATATCGTTGAAAAAAATACTGAAAAATGTGCTGAGACTTTACCGGTATGTGTTCCCACTTAAAACATTCCAAAAAGCTGGTTTCATAAATTACAAATAAATAGATTTGAAATTCATACTTCGGTATTTTGTTATTTTTAAAGCAATAAAAATATATGCGCAAATAATGGTTACGTACAGAATAAGTAAGATAAAATAAACACAAAATTACAAAAAATGAGATTCATAACAAAATAACCGAACAGAATTGTCAAGAGCCGAAATTCCAAGGGAAAAAACAAACCTGGAAAAAACCGCTAGAAAAAAAACGTCAACTGAAATGGTCCTGCATTGGTACATGCATTCAAAAGAAATGATGGGTTAAGTCGGTTTTTAAGATAGATAGACAGTAATATTCATATCCATGAGATTTTGTTGTAAGTCGGCACAATTGAAGAACCAATCCTACTTACCCGAAATCTGTAATAAAAAGTATGGGTCACCATGCTTGCTTTTTCTAGAATTGAGATCAAAGTTTGCTCATTTTTAGCCATTTTTCACCATAATTTACATAGAATGCACGGGGAAAATATGAAAAGGCAATTTTTAGCTTAATGGAAATAAACTTTTTATCCATGAGAATTTGATGTATTTTTGTGAACAGGTAGTTTATGATGTAATTTACTGGTTACAATAATAAAATGTATATGTCACCATGCTTTCCACGGAGATATTTTTCAAAGTTTCCGGATCAAACATTGTTTACGGGAAAAGGGAGTTAATTAGCTGCAAACTAAACGAAATGTGACGTTTCACATTTGTCATTCAATTATGACGTCACAAACGAAAAGCTGTCATATTACTTTTCCGGCACAAAAATCAAACCTACCCCGTATTAGGCTCTTTATTTTTCTAATGCGCGATTGAATTGCGCAGCGCAACAGTGTCTATCTACCTTAAGGCGCGATTAAATCTCCCCTTCTATTGCGGTAGTGTCCCGTAGCAAATCAGCAATAATTGCTATTGAAAGGTTGCTATTAAATAATGCTCATTACAGTAATTCTTGAATCACAGTTCGGAACAAAACTTAAAAGTTTTCATCAAGGGACCTAAGCCTTTTCAGAAAAGAACTTTTAAGCTTTCTTTGGCCTAATATGAACTGAGAGCTCTTCCAAATACTTTGTGTTCGTCATCCTTCCAACAATTTCAAAAATCTTCTCTGAAATCCCTTGACAAATTGTAATCAAACTTGACCTGAATCATTACCGGGGATTTTAGTTTCAAAATGTATTCTATTAGTCCAAAGACCAATCAATATGACTGCTTTTACTAAATAGAACAGGTTAATTTGCATTTTTTGCGAATAACTCAATAATCGTGGCAGATATCAAAATATTAACACAGTAGAAATGATCAGCATAGTAAGATCTATCCGCCCTGCAATTTTGAAGAAAATCGAAACTTCTGTCTTGACAATTTACCGTAAAATTTTCGATTTTTTTTTTTGTTCGAAAAGGTATAACAGAAAAAGGTCAACTTTAAATCCAAAAATATGCAGCATATCAAGATCTACCAACCTGTTAATTTTGAAGAAAATCTAAATAGTCATGTATAAATAAGTGCCTTTTATTTGTCAAAATATCGTATTTTTACATTTTGTTATACGTAAACTTTATGAGACAGAGGTCACGTTTGAATAGCAAAGCGTTCAACTTATTTAGAACTACAATTTATGTATGTCTGAAATGCATCCAAGATGGCCTACGTCGCGGAAAATAGGAAAACATGGGAAAATGTTGTAAATTGTTAACTCTTGAAAACCGTCTCATACATTAAGTTTATTTCAACTGGGGATGGTGAGTTGAAAGTCAGTAAACAAATGAAGGATTTTAGTACAGATAATAAATCCAAGATGGCTGCCACTGCAAATCTGAGTTTAACATTGGACCCTATAGAAAATATTAGAAGAAAGACGTGAAAACATACTCACAAACTACTTAGACACAATGTTCCCAATATATGTTTTATGGCCTCATGGTGACTTCAAGATGAAGAACAACAGTAAAAGCGTTGTTCCATTGCTTGGTTTTACCATGTATTTGTAGAGATTTTGTCTCATTTGCATTTACTCCATATCCCTTCATTTTTAATTAATGTGGCAAGTCCGCATTACAACCAAGATGGTCGGCAGCGTATAACATTCATTATAATTTGATTCGATTAGAAAACTCATTCAACGATCTAGCTTGCTACTTATTTGTCAATAAAGATCAAACTTAGTCATGCAGGTTCTTAAATGATGAGATGAGTTGAAGAAGATGCACAGTTTAGACTCTAATACTAACATTTACTACAACAGTCGTAGATAACAGGCACTTGGTAGCATAATTTAACATAAGAACTTAAAGCATGTTTATTTCGCTGACGGCTATATGCAAGTGATACATACCCTTGAGAGCAACATAATTACACGGGACTCAGAAGGCGACGGAACATTCTTTTCATTGCAAAGGACAGATTCAATAAATGAATACCTTATAGCTTTATCCCTTTAATCTTAGTGTTATATCTGTTAGTTGTCGAAATGCGCATATGCAGAAACTGAATTCACAGTAAAGTAAGTGAGAACCGAACCGTCAGTCTGAAAAGAACAATCCAAAGACAATGGCAACGTCGGAAAAACGAAGAAACGAAGACATAACATGAGCACGACACAGAAAAGAAAATGAAGACACGCACATAATTTTATACAAAAATGAACAACACGGACCCGATAAAAACCATGGGTGAGATCAGGTGCACCGGTAGAGTAAGCATCTCCTGCTTCTTATAAGACACCCGCCGTGTTGAACATGTCTACTCCGGTAGTAAAGTCAAATCCGGTAGAGGAAAATCAAACTTCAGTGGCATAGAGAAAGATCTGTTGTCACCTGGGAAACAGATATCTCATAGCGGTCCACAAGATCGTGATGTCGACCGTAAAACTTCTGTAGTGATGACCTCAAGTTATGGGCAACATACCCTTGCTTAAGTAGCCTATTTGTAAGCAACCGAGTTCTATCAAGGTAGTCACTGTATCGACCACAGGCCCTTGAGTAGCGAATGAGTTGGGAGATGTAAACTCCGTATGCTGGTGCTTGTGGAATGTTTATACAAAGAAAGGGGAAGTTGACTATTAGAAAGTGAAGTCATCGCGTTTGTCATATAGCCTAGTTTGTAGTGTACCTCTTTTGTCAATTTCAAGATGAAGGTCAAGGAACGAGGCTGATGTGGAAGTATCTGTAGTATCCTTAATTTCTAGCTCTTTTGGATAGATAAGATGAAGAAAATCACCAAAGCGAGGATTGTTTAGTGATAAAGTATCATCTATATAACGGAAGTTGAAATTAAAGGACTGGGCCAGTTTTTTATCTTTATTTTGAAGAAGCCTTTCGATGAATTATGCTTCATATGAGTGGAGAAATAGATCGGCTAAAAGAGGTGCACAGTTTGTGCCCATTGGAATTCCGATAGTCTGTTGAAAAACAAGTCCTCCAAACTGGACAAATATATTGTCGATCAGAAACTCTAACATTTTAATCACTTCTTCCTCTGTATATTTTTTCTGTGATTCTGAGTCGTATTTCACAAAGTATGCTTGTTCTCTGCCTATAACAATGTACTTATATCGTTGTTCGCCGTTCTTGCGGGAGAAACATCTATGAATTATACCTTTCAGCCGTGATTTCAGTTGTTCATGGGGAATTGTAGTATAAAGCGTGGAAAAGTCAAAAGTTTTAATGCTGTTACAGTAAGCTAGTGTGATAATGATCTAGATTTTAAGATGTCAAGTAGATCCTTAGAGTTTTTTAATTCACATTTCATTTACACTACTTCTTGAAAAGCTAGTATCACAATATTTTTGAAGGCCCTCTTTTGCGGCTGTCAAGTTGAATGTTAATAGCTTAGAAATAGGTTTTGTAGAACATTTAGCAGATCTAGCGATGTACCGTTGTTTGTATAGGCATTTGTGTAATTTTGGTACCCAGTACAAGGAGGGGAGTTCAGTGTCTTCATCTTTGGTTGAAATCCCAAAGGAAAGCAAAACGGATCTATGGTTCTGCAATATCTCCTCCTTAGACAGAGAAGTAGCTGTGTATGTTGGATTGCCCTGGGTATTTCTAATGCCTAGTTCTTTCTTTAAACAATCGATGTAATGATTTTTACAAATGAAAATGATGTTATTAGGGGCCTTATCTGCCGGAACAACGACATATTTGTCATGAATGGAGGACAAGTATCTGGCAACATCGGCATTTTTGAAAATGGATGATGCTCCCTCGTAGTTGACTGATTCGTTTAAGAATCATGGACCTCACAGACTTAACCCACTCCGAAAGAGAATCCAGGTCTTCATCTTGTTAACGTTTAATCCATTTTCTGGCATAGTCCTCTACAGCATCCATAAGTAGCTTAAAATTTTGTTCCCATTTGATGGATCGTGGTTCACGGAATTTTGGTCCCTTTGCAAGGTCTTCACGGAGAGACGGATTTTCGATGATATTCAAGTCTCCCGTTATGACGTGACCACAGGGACTATATTTGTAAAGAGAATTTGAACATGAACAATCGGGTGCTTTAGACTTGAGATCGTCCGTGGTAAGGTTTTGCAATACACGTATTATTAATACACGTTTATGGTTGAAAATCTTGGATGCTGTCGGTGAAGTATAGGTATATGAAATGATTGGAACTGATGTGTCCTTAAAATATGGAGGTATTTTGTTTTTTACATTTTTGTGGTGTAATATATTGGCAAGGTTGATGGCATCTAAACCCTTATTTGCAAACTTAATAGGTAGGAAGGAGGGGTGTTCGTCTTCGTTTGCGTGTTCTTTAACAGGGTGGAATAACCTATGTTCGCCAATATCAAGGATGACTGCGTCTAACTTGTATAAAGATGAGGATGGATCAGTGACAGAATTTTCTAAAGATTGTTTATATAAAGAATTCAATTTTGTTAGTGGTAAAAAGTACAGTTTTGTGCGAATTTGATGCAATCCTAAGGGTTTACAAACGAAAGGAAGTAGGCCCTGTATAGTTACATCATGAAGTGTTATGATGTATAATGGCGATGGCCATGACTTCGTTTTCGTCTAGGATTGTTGTCAAAAATGCGTATCACATTTATATCATTACACCTAGGGCTAGTAACTTTGGTATTTTGTTATTTAAATATGAAATTCATATTTTATCATTACGCATAGAATAGAGAAGGAATTCTTATCATCGATGCTGGTGTTTTAACGGAGAGAATAACAGAATTCGTCCTTACCACTGGAGTTTTAGACAATTTTCAGCAGCTTCTCATTCGGACACAATATGGTAACGCAGAGATAATTAATTATATCAAAGCTCTGAACCAATTACGACGTTTGTATAACTACGGGTTTAGAATTAATTGGTCAAGAGAAGAATGGTCCTGTATTTCGAATAGAAACCATACACTGCAAAGTTCTTGTTTTTTCATTAGCATGGTGAGTTCTAAAGAGATCTTTATATATTTAATCTATGTTTCGGAACACTGACATCCCCTTTTCGATAAATATCCAATCTACTCATTCTTGCACAATGATTTACGTTTATATTTATTGACAAATATTGATTAAATGCTTCGACCATTTCAATGGTATTATTTTAGTACTACGTGATGTGAAGGTTAAACTAAAATAAGAAATAATCTGATAAGAAAAAAATTAATTGATAAAAATATGTATGAAAAGATAATTTTGCCGTACGCGCCAAGAAGGTATTATAAACACCACTGACTTCTGCTTCCTGCTGGTCTGTGAAAATAAAAATATGGGCTATTGTGGTAAAATATATTTTGTATATATAGAGACAGTATAATAACGCAATAATAATTACACACCAGAAGAAAAAAAAATTATATAAGATAGCACGAATAGAAGAAGATAGGTACATGCAACACGTCAACTTAAGTTCAGCTACGTCGGTGGGGTACAGCCAGGTCACTCTAGGTGTGCAGGTTAACTATCATATACCGACTTGATTGTTCAATAACTATGACGTATTTTACTATGCATTTACATGCATTTTGTCTTATGTGTGCATTTTAATTTACAAAGCTAATTACAAGAGTGAAAATGGCCAAAAAACATGTAAAAAAAAAGCTTTCGTTTGGCCTTGAAAGTTTGCAAATTGGTAGAAAATTATTAAGTTGCATTGCGTCTTCTTTTATTTTTTTAATCCGAGTCCAACTTCTCCTATAATAGGCCTAAAACCCAAAATCATGCAAAACAGTCAGAGAAGTATTAATTTTATAGAGAGTACAGTTTTATTGTATCTGCATTACTTTCATGGTTCCAATCAAGTTGAAAGAACGTTTTTGTCCGTTTCATGGGCAGAAACAGTATTTTGCACAGTGTGCATTTTTAAGTTTGCCTTTAAAAGATCAAAATGTACACTCTGCAAATATACATTTACACTTGCCCATGACCTCATGCTACACCCTGTGTTAAGATTACCCAAGTATGCAGTTGCGTTTACATGAAGTTATTGCACACCAGTGCAAATTTGCATACCTATGTAACTATACACAGGTATGTAAAACTGTACATGAAAATGGTGCTTGAATTTATTTTTGCGTATGGCCGTTTAGACAACTTATGTCTCATCGGTGCTTATAAAACTATAACAGTATGTAAAATTATTTTTGCTATGCATTTACATGCATTTTATCTGAGGTGTGTATTTAAATTTGAAAATCTAATTACAAGAAGATAAAATGGCCGTCAAACATGTAAAAAAAATAAAAGTTTTCATTTGACCTTGGAAATTTGTAGAATGATTGCGCATTGTATCTTCTTTTACTTTTGTAATCCGAATCCAACTTCTCCTATAATAGGCAAAAGATGCAAAATCAAACAATTTTAATTTTATAGAGAGAACGGTTCATTGTGTGTGCATCAATTTCATTGTTCGTATCCAGTTGCAAGACCCCTTTTCTTCAATTTTATAGACAAAAACAGTATTTTTGTATAGTGTGCATATCTTAGTTTGCATTTACCTGCTTCAAATGTATACCATGTATATTAACATAGTTATATGCAAATATATACATTTACACTTGCCCCTGCCCTCATACAAATTTACACCGTTTGTTCAGATTACACACGTATGCAGTTGCGTTTACATGCAGTAATTGCACACCATTGCAAATTTGCATACCTATGTAAAAATACACAGGCGGGTAAAACTGTGTATGTAAATGGGGCTTCATTTCAAAGAATTCAAATTTTATAGCAGATCAGGCTAATATAAGTTATCATGCATTGAACCAACTAATATGATTATTTAGATAGTGTCGAAAACTTGTTGAACGGCAAGCGACCTTCAGGTCGCGCCGTTCAACCATTTTCGACACTATCTAAATAATCATATTAGTTGGTTCAATGCATGATAACATTTTTGTGCGGTTATGCAAACCTGTTTGTGTTTTTATCTAAGAAAACGATAATTACAAAATGACCTATATTTAACTACACGATTATACACATAAATGCGATGTCGACTGACCGCGTACTCTGGACAATACACAGCCGAATGATGTATTGATTTTTCATGTTGTATAAAGTTTACATGGCGTTTTCGTAATACATGGAGCGAAAACCTTTGAAACTGAATGCAAATAAAATATTTCATATAATTTACATGTTATTCCAAGTATAGATGTATTTCACATTTTAATTTTTTAATGTAAATATCAGGCTGAAATTAGTTTTACATTACGTGGAAGTAAACTCCGACCTACCGTTGGGTGTGGGGTTTCCTCACCGTTCATTGAAGATCTTATGGTGGCTTTGAGTTGTTATTGCTCCCCTTAGGGTCGTTGTCTCTTTGACACATTCCCCGTTTCCCTTCTTTTTCTTATTTGTTATTTATCCATGCTTACTGCATGTTTGTGAATTTTGTCCTTATGTACAATTCTTATATATGTACGCTTGTGAATGACTTTGGTCTACATGTAGGTGAAACACTACAATATCATGATTATTGATTGTCTTGTGTAGGGCGGACATGATTATTTAGCAGGTGGTTAATCAGCAAATAGAATCCAAGTTTACATCCGCATAACCGCACAAGAAGATTTATATCGTTTTGAACGTCACAGATTTATCTGGTTGTGTTTTAACAATAGTTTTTTTTCACGAAATCATATTGTACTAAAAATTCGCATTTCATTTAGGTATACCAAAATTGCAGAGGAAACAACAAATGGGTGAGTAATAAATATTTTATAATTTTTCCCGTCTATGCTTCGATAAATGTTTCATTAATGTACTTGCATTTTTGTACTTATCTGCACATAACCAGTCTTGCAATATGCTATTATTCTTTCTATCCAGATCAAATTTCACTTTGCACTCGGTACCGCACAGTTTATTAGGTCTCTTTTTTTTCTTCATCGCCAAAACCATACCAATCTTCTTTGTTTTTTTTTTATGTTTCTCTGATATATTTTTATGTTTTTTGTTCGAGATGTTCTATGACATAAATAGATGGTGGTATTTAATGTGAATTTCTTTTGTTCCAGTAAGGGTTGGAAGTACAAAACGGGTGAGGTTTAGACTATTATTACAAGTGAAATTAATTCTCCTCTGAAGTTTGTTGGGTATTTACGATCAAGTTGTAAAGAAAAGGAAATTGAAAATTAAACACGTTTACCATGCAAACGAAACCAAATAAAATTACCATTCTAAGAAAATGTATTAATTAAGCAATATGCAAAATTTATATTTTTCGGAGAAAACCTGCTCCAACTGTATTTAAAAAGGGGGGATTTGATAATTAGGCTCTCCTGAATTAGGCAAAACTTTCTTATCAATATTTGTATAAGGTCTCTCGTTATGCTCGTTTTTATTCTTCAATTCCGAACCTCACTTTAATTCAGGATCTGTCAATTGATACAACGAATCTGTTGCAAGTCGTTTTATAAAGAAGAGAAGATAACAGAAAAAAAACTACAATTGCAGAAAATCACAATCACATTAACAATGAAAAGATACAATGTAAATGCACACGAAACAAAGTCTCTAAACATACAGAGTAAAAACAAGCCCTAATTCATATGCCCCACATTAACAATGAAGGGATGTAGTGTAAATGCAAATGAGACAAAATCCCTACAAATACATGGTAAAACCAAGCAATGGAACAAACCTTTTATTGTTGTTCTTCATCTCGAAGTCACCATGAGGCATTCAACAATGAGTATTACTCATACCTCAAGTTCAATACGGCCCCTAGCACGGGTTTGAGAGGAATTTATTACTAATTGCTGAGCAACGCTTCATCCACGTCTTTTTTCCTGTGACCCATGGATGCGGGATTGTCAACAAACATAAACTAAACCGGCAAAGTATTCTTCAAACCGCTGTCATCCATTTCCCGACAAAAAGACTAGTAGAAGACGATCACAACATTCACAGGGCACGCATCGAGCCAATTGTAAGAAAACTTGGCATAATAAAATCATGAGACGTGGGCACAATAAACAGGTGGTCAGAAAAAACAAGTTTAGATTAAGAAAAAATTAAAAAGCCAAACTTTGAAAGAATGATAGTGCATTCATATGAGAAATTATCTCAAGAACAAGTACATCATAACTGAAATTTATACAGAGCATGTCTAATAATCACATTTTGAAGCCTTATTATTTCAATGTAAAAAAAAATGGATAATGAAAATTATAATCACATGTAACAATCTGCCAGATACACGTATGAGACAAAGGACAAAAGTAGACAACGATAGGAACTCGGGACAGCCAAACTTGGTGCCTGCAATAGCAAAAGTCAGTGGTATGGTTGAACAGGTTTATGGGTACCCAAACCTCCCTTTTATCTGTTCTTATTCTCTATAGTATAAATACATACGAATAAAACCCAATACAGGTAGACTAGTAGGGTGCCCAAGGTCCAAAAAGACGCTTAGTTTTCGAGTTTGGGTTAACGGAATCACACACGGCTAATTCTTGTTTTAAATGATAGAACAACTATTAAATTTCAAATATTTAGCTGTCGTAGAAAGTTCATGTGGTCACGATTTCTCTTAATTTCTCCTTTTTTAAGGGTACTCTTAAACAGTGCTTTGGGTATGGTATCTTTAAAGTTATAGAAAATAGTAGTACTCTCTTATATTCTAATAAAAAGTTATCCACGATAAAGTCAAGACCTGAAATATTTATTTGAATCATAGAATGCAAGTTATTTTTGACTGTTTTTTTTTTAATTTATCGGTATTAATGTCGGGGTAAATTTTAGTCTAAATTAACGACATTTTCATTGAATGCGAAATAACTATGCTTTATCTGTGAAAAATTCCAATTTTAACGAAAGCACATATAAGAATTGTACATATGCACCAAAAATCATGGATGTAATGTCCACCGTTAAAGAGAAATCAACAATTAAAAAGCCAAAATTTGCCTAGAACTTTCAAGTTTTAGTCGAAGTGAAGACAATGCCAATTGGTCATGTTCTTTCAAATGTACAACGAAAGATAACTCATAAATCATTTCTTGCCAAGCCCAAGTCTAGTTAAATAGCGGGAATCTAGTGACAATTTTACGTTGCTTGTGTTTTGATTTTCCAAGCACATGTGTTTGTTTTTACATTTAAAATCACTTTTCCATATCATTTCAGATAATATAATAGGGTTTTGTTTCACTAGGAACGGTTTTAATAAGATTTATATCAGTGTGTGTTTTGGGGAGAAAATGAATAATATATACCAATAACAAAAGTACGATTTATTTCGCTTGAACTAAGTTTATTGTTTAGCGGTTCGTTTTAAAATTAAATTCAACCTTTCCTTTAAAGAATAATCTTATAAAAGTCAGAAATGCACAGTTCTTTATATCCTGAAACACTGTCCGACTGGATCAGGTCCATAAAGTCACTGATTGTAGCTCGAGGTCCATAAAGTCACTGATTGTAGCTCCAATGAGGCGCCTTAAGACAACCATGAGCCCCAATTTAAAAAGCATATTCGATGATCCCGAGGTAAAAAAACATTGTCCTTCCTCCATGACAATTATGTCATCGTACCAGCTGACAAGGCCCAAAACAACATCACATTTATCTGCAAAAGACATTACATTGACTGCTTAATGAAGGAGATGGGCATTGACAATTCATTTAGCAACCCCGTATACAAACTCTCCACCATACCAAGGGAGGACATACTAAACAATCACAAATCAGTATTGTCTTCCTATGGTATCAGTTTGAGTGAAGAGAACAACAACCTGCCTTGTATCTACTGGGTACCTAAATTACATAAATGCCCTTACAAACACAGATACATTGCTGGGTCTGCCAAATGCACAACGAAACCCCTTTCTAAGCTCCTGACTTCATTACTTACTGCAGTTAAAGATGGCCTCAAGATATATAGTAATAAAGTATACTCAACAAGTGGAGTGGATCAGATGTGGATTCTCAAAAACTCAAAAGACTTATTGGAATACCAATCTTCAACTGAACTCAACCACTGCAACAGTGTCAGAACATTTGGTTTTTCTACTCTCTATACCACCTTTCCACACGATAAGCTTAAGTCAGTACTCCATGATTTAATACATCAGTCTTTCTGTAATAAAAAGGGTGAAAGAAGATATTCATTTTTAGTGATAGGTAAAGATGGGGCATATTTTGTTAAACATCACACTGATTCACACAAAAATATGCAGAGGAGGATGTCATTGCAATGCTGGAATTCTTGATTGATAACATATTTGTAGAATTTGGAGGGCAAGTTTTCCAGCAGACAATAGGATACCTATGGGGACAAATTGTGCGCCACTTTTAGCAGATTTGTTTCTTTATTCGTATGAAGCCAGGTTCATACAAGGGCTAGTTCAGAAAAAAAAAACAATAACCTAGCCAAATCCTTTAATTTCAGTTTCCGTTATATAGATGATGTTCTTTCATTGAACAATCCTCAATTCAAGGACAACCTTCATCTTATATACCCAAATGAACTAGAAATTAAAGAGACCACTGATACACCATCATCAGTATCATACCTGGACCTATACCTCTACATTGACAACTTTGGACGTCTGAAAACAAAACAAGCGTGATGATTTCGACTTTCCAATAGTGAACTTCCTGTTTTTGAGCAGTAATATTCCCACTTCTCCGGCATATGGCGTGTACATTTCACAACTCATTCGCTATTGCCGTGCCTGTAGTTTGTACAGCGATTTTGTTAACAGAGCGAAATTACTGTCTCAAAAACTTATACATCAAGGGTATATTCAGTCACTGTTGCAATTTTCACTACAGAAGTTTTACGGTCGTCACAACGATTTGACAGACCATTACAATGTTTCGGTTTCACAAATGAGAACAGATATCTTTAGGTAGAACCAGAGTTTGTTACCGGACTGACTAACACCGACTGTGACAAAACCGGACTTTTCACTGGCAGTGTGACGGGTGCCACGCGTGGAGCAGATCATGCTTACCCTTCCACAGCACCTGATGATACCTCAGTTTTTATAGGGGTTCACACTGCTAGTGCTTTAGTTTTGTGACGTTCTTGTTCTTTTTTGTTTATTTGTTTTGTCTTTGTCATACTGTCTCAATTCGTGTTGCTGTGAATTGCCGTGATTTTGGATTTATGATTTTAGAATTTTCCCCTTTCCTCGTTCTTGCTTCGGTATTCGTTTGCCGATGTATCCGAAAGAACCCCTCATATCACGGAGGTGCAAAAATTCAAAACGACGAACCTTTAAAACAAAATGTCAACTTTGACACTTGTTGAATAAAGACAACAGACAAATCATTTTAAAAACTAAAACTAAAGGACTACCCCAATAAAATTTACAATAATATTGGAATTTCGTTGCAGTTTTATCTGTGAAATAAAACTCACTTTAAAATGCATCACAATTTTCACAATTTTAGGAGCTGACCTTTGGCCCCATCTAAAATAAAATGTGACCAAACACAATCTCTACGACATCGTCATTTCGATGCGCCATGGTATCCTCTTTTCAAACATGTATAATACAGGTGTGTGTTATTCCGTTAACCCAAAATCGGAAAAATCGTCTATTGGGCACCCTACTAGACTACTAACTCCATGTCCACAATCTTGAAGCGAGAGAAAAAGACAAGTATTAATTTTGAAAGATAGTTCAAGGGGTGCTTACAAATAGCTTGTCAATGTAGGATTGATTATCAAAGTATAGTTTAGCAGAAAAGTGAAAATTTTCAATCAAAAGTCCATTTCTTGGATGATGAGATACAAAAAAATGTTCAATCAGGATAAAAGATAAATTAGGATTTGGAAAGAGAATAGTGAACCCCGTCTCTCTTAGGTGCTGGCCTCAAACCAATAACAAATTGGCCGTATTTATTTTCTTATTTCTTGTTTAAAACTTTAGGCGTATTTAAGGAGTTATGTTCTTAAGTGATTGAGGTTGTCTTTCCATTTACATCCTGTAAGTTATTTGTTCTCAATCAGCTTTCAATTTAGTGTTTCTAGTGTTTTGTTTAGATCTACACAGAATCTATGGAAATGTTAATATGAAGAAAACTAGATTAACAGTTACTTCAGTAATAATTATTTGAGCATTGCAAAAGTTATACAACATTATACCCCCACAAAAAATAACGTCTATATCGTGTATTGATGAAATGAATGGTAAAGTGTTTAAACAGTATAAAAGAAAAAAAATTAATTTCAGGTTGCTCACGATTATTTACTTATTCCTGATGCATCAGTTCTGAAATGGCTACCTTTGGATGCTTTACAAGATTTTTTCGTCAGGTAAAAACCAAAATAGTCTCTGTGATTCTTTTTTATAATAAAATACAGACGCAACACATTAAATGAATATTACATAAAACGAAGTAAGTAGTAATGATGATGGTGACAAAGCCATGCAAATCAAATAATCGCACGTAACAATAAAAAAGAAATGTTTGATTATAAATACTAACATCCCTTCAAACAAAAAGAATATGCTGCGTATTTTATTAATTCAAGGCTCAAAGAAATAAGAAATTTAAATTTATTTTAATTCCCTATTTATTTATGTAGGATTGCTTACAGCCCGGAGGTCACAAGTAGCTCTCCTCAACAGAAGTAACAAGACATATATACAATTCAAGTCATATAAGATATACATACAATACAAGACAAGAACATTTAAGACATACGAAGAACAACAATAAAAGCGTTGTTTCTTTGCCTGTTTTATACCATGTATTTGTAGAGACATTGTCTCATGTGCATTTACTCCATATCCTTTCAATATAAGATTTGTTGTTTTGTCATATAAGAAATTCAGCTATATATATATTATACATGTAAGTTTATGCCATCTTCATAATGATAGAAATCAAATAATCACGAATTAAAAGAATAAAGAAAAAAATTATTAAACACTTATAATACAGTCTTACCCATTGCCACAGCATACAAACCTTTGATTTTTCTACTCTTTATACTACCCTGCCACACAATAAATTGAAAACAGTAATTTCGGATTTGATACATCAATGTTTCTGCACTAAAAACGGAGAACGCAGATACACTTATTTAGTAGTAGGGAAAGACAAAACATATTTTGTAAAGAACCACACTGAGTCAAACAAGAAGTACACTGAGAATGACGTAATCAAGATGTTGGAATTTTTAATAGATAATATTTTTGTCGAATTTGGAGGCCGTGTTTTTCAACAGACAATCGGGATTCCCATGGGAACTAACTGCGCGCCACTTTTAGCTGATCTCTTCCTTTTTTCATATGAGGCGAAGTTTTTACAAGGGCTTACACAGAAAAAACAAAAACATTCAGCCCAGTCCTTCAATTTCAGCTTCCGCTACATAGACGATGTACTTTCTCTTAATAATCCAAAATTCAAGGAATATTTACACCAGATCTATCCCAATGAGCTTGAAATTAAAGAGACTACCGATACACCTACTTCAGCTTCGTATTTAGATCTTTTAATTTACATTGACGAAAAGGGACGTTTGAAATCTAAGCTGTATGACAAATGTGATGATTTTAACTTCCCAATTGTGAACTTTCCCTTTCTGAGCAGCAATATACCTGCCTCTCCAGCCTATGGAGTGTACATTTCACAGTTGATTCGTTACTGTCGGGCATGCAGTTTATACAGTGACTTTTTAGTTAGAGCAAAAACACTGTCCCAAAAGCTGCTTAGTCAGGGATTTGTTCAGCCTTTGTTACTTTCATCCCTTCAGAAATTCTATGGCCGTCACCATGACATCATTGACAGATATGACGTGTCTGTGTCCCAAATGAAAACGGACATTTTCAGCTAAATTTCACGTCTTCACGGATTTGACATAACCGGATTTGACTCAACCCCGGATTGACTCACTGATAGTGTGACGGGTGCCGCTAGCGGAGCAGGACATGCTTACCCTTCCGGAGCACCTGATGTCACTCCCGGTTTTCATGGGAGATCACACTATGAGTGCCTTAGTTCTTAATGTTATCTTTTTATTTCCGTGCATTGTAGCTGTCTCACGTCCTTGTTTTGTCTTTGTTTTTATCTGTTACCGTTTCTGCCATGTCTTTGGACTTCGATTTTTGTAGTCATCGCTTCCCTTGTTCCTTCGGTATTCTACTGCCGTTGTTTTATAATTGAAATTTTAACCATTCACTAGCAAGCACGAAACATTGTGTAACTTCGATAGTTAACTTTAAAATTATGAACAGCAAAGTCAAGAGTCATTTGGAATAATGCGAACAAAGTCAACATGACGATCAAATACTTTACTAGATAGATGTTGACAATAATATATTATTATGCAGGCAAAATAGGAAAAAATATAAAGTCTGTCGGGCAGAAAGTAATGGAGATGGGATGCTTATTCGTAAAGAAACCAATTTTGATTGTAAGATAGTAACAGGAACAGTGAGATTGAAATTGCAGAGTCAGTTTCACTTGGCATTTGGTATAACTTGAAAAAATGTTTTTTCTTTAAGGTAGTTTGGATGTCTAAAACTAACTATCTTTTTGCACATGTAAGCAGATATTTCATAATTCAATAAAATTGTTGCCTTATTGATTTTTTATGTCTTAACCACCATAATTTTAATATAAATGATAATAAGTGTCAAGTTAGCTTGAATATTATTGCATATTTGCTTGAATATTAAAGTGAAATAATGCTCTACTGACATACTGTGGAATAAGTAAAATTTACGCAGTCCGATGAAAAATAGGCTGTTGGCCCTTAATCTATTTTTTTATTTGTCAATAGCAATTTCTTAAATCTTTCTTACAAAATCTGTTTTATTTTTATCTGGGGTATCAAATTACTTTGAGTTATCTCACTTTTCTTAAAAAACTTACAAATTTGTCAATTTATGTTTTTAAATTGAAGTTACTAAATCAATAAATTTCCAAAGTTTGAAAAAAAATCGTTTGTTTGCTAATGCAAAAATTACCTTGCGTGTTATATAAATTTACTGTTTTTATCAAAATTCTCACCCCTTGAAAATACCGAGGCTTCATTCCGTGTATGGCTCTCGGTAGATGTCCTTGGTACTTGATTTGGCTTCCCATTTTTATTTGTTTTAATTTTTAAATTAGTACTTCTTTTGTTACAATCTTTGGATTACGGCTTTCCATATTATTTGATTTTAATGCTGCTGATGAGAGGTTACTCCTTGAAACACGTGTACAGCATAGTGAAATTTACTGTTTTAGCTCAATTGACCCAAAGGGTAGTGTGAGCTATTACCATCAATTTGCGTCCGTGGTCCTTCCGTCCATCCGTGGTCATTCCGTCCAATCGTCGTCCGACGTCTGTCGTCCGTCCTTTAACTTTTTTACATTTTCATCTTCTTCTCTTAAACCACAGAAGCAAATTCAACAAAATTTTACAGGAATGATGTATGGAAGGTCCTTTACAAAAAATGCTAATTTCGTTACGATCCCATAAAAAACATGGCTGCCAGCACAGAACTTAGGTTTAACATTGGACCCTAAGGGAAATATCACATTTTCATCTTCTCCCCTGAAACCACTGAAGCAAATTCAAACAAACTTTACAGGAATGATTTACTTAAGGTCCTCAACAAACATTACTCATTTCGTTCCGGTCTGATAAAAAACATGGCAACCGGCAGAGATCATAGTTTAACATTTGATCCTACGGGAAATTCACATTTTCATCTTCTCCTCTGAAACAACTGAATCAAATTCAACAAAACTTTACAGGTATGATGTATGGAAGGTCTTAAATAAAGATTGCTCATTCCGTTCTAATCCGATAAAAAGATGACCACCAGTGCAGAACATAGTTTTAACATTGGACCCTATACGAAAATCACATTTTCATCTTTTTCTTTGAAACCAATGAAGCAAATACAATCAAATTTTACGGGAATGATGAAGGAAGATCCATAACCTGCTAAAGATTGCTCATTTTGTTTTGATCCGATAAAAAACATGGTGGCCAGCGCGGAACACAGTTTAACATACATGTAGGATCCTATGGGAAAATTTTCATTTTCATCATCTACTCTGAAACCATTAAAGCATATTTATCTTTACTGTAAATGTATGGAAAGATTAACAAGGAATACTTATTTCTTTCAACTGAATCCGACAAAAACATGGATGTCATTTGAGAACATAGCTGAAAATTATACCCTATTGGAAAAACATTTTTCGCATAGGCATGGCTTAAAAGTATCTTTTTCAAGTAAGCGATACAGGCCCAGTATCTGAGCCTCTAGTTTTATGTAACTTCGATATTTTTGGATTGTGGTGTATTTCCCATAGAATAGTGCAAAAAAAAAACAAATTTGGCCAATTGTAGGAACTCTGTATTTTTTTACATATTTGAGACTCCCAATTTTTTTAATAACCTATTACTCAAAGTTCCATTGTATAAATATATTTAATCTTAAATTGAATCCACGTGAAAAACTGATTTCTCTACAGTATTAACGATAATATAAATCACATCAAAACTATCAAACAATGACTGTTTTAGTGAACTTAAAACATACATAACTGATCAAAATTTGCTATTTATTGCTTATACCCCATACTGGAAAATTTCATTCATAAATTCATGAAAGTAGGTGTAAGAATTTTTATTGTAGATATATCAAAATTCAGAAATTGAAACGGAAAAATAATTTTTCATATATGTTGTATATGATTTTACACAACACTTCTGTACTTTATTGTCTATATATAATGGCTGGTGATTGTGGACCGTATTGAATGTTCCATTTGTTTAAGTACTTAATCCATTTTGCTTTTTCGAAAATGTTGGCAAGGAACACAACTTAAAAGTTGTATTTTTGGGGTGAATCACTTTTCACTTCTTTATTTTACAGTAAAAAATGTTATTCTTCCATACAATATCTAAACCCCTTGCGGAGCTAAAGGATGTATGAACATGAAATACAGATTCAAAAAATAAACCAAGAACAATATCTTTAGATAAATTATCCACAATGAAATCTTTACCTTCACATTTATTTAACGATAGATGTACAAATATTAAAGTGCAAAAAAACTTCCTACTATCAAGGATTGAAGGTCAAAAAGACTTAAGCCATTTAATTAGACTTCAGCCACGGTCATCAGTTATTGAACAAGGCCAAGAATCTTTTTTTTTTTTTGTTAAGCTGCTAAAAATCTTATTTCTTATCCAAATACATACTTTTTATATAATATGCACGATTATTTATAAACTTAAAATTTCCTACGATCGAAAAGATTTTAGGACAAAAGGTAAAACTCATATACCTTAAATATAGACGGATAAACAGATTACAGGAATAAACTAACCGTATTTTTCCAGGGCCATAAAGTTTCTTCCGTTAATGGCCACTTCCTAGGTAACTTGCTAAATTACCTGTCGATGAAATTTGTTTCACGACATTAGCTTTGACGAACCATCATAAATCTAATGACGGCACAATGGAAAGTATAAAAACAGTGATGTGACTTCCCTTGTGCATTTAATGTATCGGGACATAGAAAAAAAATTACCAATAGGTTGTATTAAAATTACGGGAAAAAAAGCTAATTACATTTGTTAAAAATTATAGATCCAAATCTTTTACTCAAGTAAATAATGTTACGTCTCTTCGATGCGCTCAACGGAAAAAGACGGAAATCTTACATTCATTAAAGATATCCCGATCTGAGAAAAAAAGCTATGAAATTTGACAAATGTCCGTATTGATGGACTGCCTGATCTGAGAAGATATCTACAGCTACAACACGTTTACATGAAGTCACAAAATTTACAACAAATATATTGTTACGAAATGACACATTAAACTATAATCGCCACTTTCGAAAAGAATGGGAGCAAACAAATAGGATATCACTTATAGCTTTTTAATGTATGTTGTGTGTCCTATATCATTAAAAAATCAGTGACTATTCAATCAGCTTTTGATTTAGACCTGTAACTGATAACAACTGAGCGGTTATTTTTACACGAAATTGCTGTGTTAATTGGTCAAAGTGTTGATAACATAAAAATGTACTGTCTGAGATATTCAAAACTTTATAATTAAGCTTTATCATATAAATAGGAAAATTAATAAATTCTCAGTTTCACTGTCAAATCTTTGCAAATAGAAGTGTATTACATCAAATGAATATTGAATGAAATTTTTATCTTTTTCCCTGCATATTGTCTGAATCTAAATTTAGTATGGATTTTTTTCATGGTAAAATAACTCAGAAACAAAGAAGAAGAAACTCTATTAAACAAGTAAAAATTTCCATCAGAAACATTTTATAACAACATTGGACCAGTTTGAAAAAAAAATAGTAAATAAAGATTAAAATACTGAGGTTTCGAACATTTATATCTGAAGTATCTCTACAATGAAGAAAGAATTGTCTCGATTTGTGTTTAGGAATGAAAAGTAAAAATAATTATTAGACAACCAATTAAAAAAAATCTGTACATGCCAATTGTTTGAATCAATTAAGTTCTTATCATAAACTTTGTTAGTGAATGGCATTGAGTCCCCTGATACGATTGGTATCAGCTTTTCTAGTCTGCAATTGTTCAAATTACTTATGTTATTCTTAAAAGAGTCATCTATGTCATACAAAGTCTGTAATTGTCTAGCTATATGATAACGCATACTGAGAGAATTTTACAGTTTGTGTTTAGATAAGTAACATAGGGTTAAGAAGTTTTCACTAGTCGACCTATACATTAAGTTTTATAATAACCTCATTATAAACTCCTCCCTACGGTCGGAATTCATAATGAGGTTATTATATAATACATATTTCCAGTAATGCCAAATTTATACAGAGGAATACTTTTATGGCATACAAAGAATGACAAATTTGTAGTCGTAGTTCGTTTTAACTTACAACTTGCATTTTGTAAGTTAGATTTGCAGTATTTCAAGAAACAATTCTTTTTTTTTGGTTTGTTTGCTTTTTTTGTTTATTTCGTTTGTTTTTTTTTTTT
>MJUU01068686.1:120302-132617 GCA_002080025.1 Modiolus philippinarum | reverse complement strand
TTTGTAAAAATTATCAGAAAATAAAAGTATGGTTCTAATATTGAATGAAAAAACTTTTGACTTGGCTCTTATTTTGTCATCGTGGACCCGGAGTGGCAGTTAGAGGAACAGCATGTTTTTGTTAAATTTTCGAGGTTCATGTACACATCAAACTACAAATACAAGCACCTTTCCTGTTTCAAAGTTTAATGTGTGAAAAATAAACTTCACACATTATTGAAGATGTATGTTTTGCACATATTGAACAATGAAAAAAAACAAAAAAAGTTGCACAATTAATAGTTATTTTGTTATCCTGAACACGTCTTGTAAGGAGCAACCTCTCTTTAGTAGCATTTGAATCAAATATATAAAAAGCCATAACCTAGAAAGTGGTAAGAAAAGGAGTACTCATTCAAAAAAAAAATATCGGAACATCCAGTACCATTCATTTGATGCTTTCGAACTATTTCACATATAGTTATCTCTCTATCCTTGCACCAAATCATGGAATTAGTGTAAAATATGAAAAAGAAAGGAAATGGGGTAAATGTGAAGGAAACAACATCCCATATCCAGGTTAAAACGACCCAAAACAAAGCATCTAGGGGTCACCGTACGGTCTTCAACACAGTGAGGAACCTCACACCATATAGCAAGCCCTAAATGGCCCCAAAAGGGTAAAAAAGTGAATAAATCAATGGAAACAAACCACATCCACTTACCCAAATATCAAGAAACTAAAATTGTATAAGAAGACACGGACAAGTCAATCACCAACATATTCCTGACTTGGGACAAGCGCAAAAATTGCGGTGGGGTTAAACTCGTTTTCTTGGATTCAAACCCTCCCCCTGTGTGTGGTGAATGGCAAAAAAATAAATACACAAAAAGACTCACAGTAAAAATCAAACTACAAAAAAGTCCAACTTATCAAGACGAGTACCCTTACAATGAAGTACATAAAACATGAAGACAATACACAAAACACAGAAATATGACATAATAGTTGTTTTTTTCAAATATTTTGACACTAGCTGGCTAAAACTTCAAACGTTACCTCAATTTCCTAATACATAATTGTTTTGCGCCAATTTTAGACATTAGCGTTGTTCGACAATTAGCAAAGAATACCACTAAAACCGGTGCTAGGGGCCGTCTTGAACTTACTGTGAGGTATGAGCAAAGCTCGTTGTTGAAGGCCTCATGGTGACTTCAAGATGAAAAACAACAATAAAAGCGTTTTTTACCATGTATTTGTATAGACTTTGTCTCATGTACATTAACTCCATATCCTATCATTCACCATAAACATTTTATGACATTTTTTCCTTTTCTCCCATATTTTGTATTAAGGTGTGAAACCACCAAATCATTTCTTTAACATTTTCAAACAAGATTTGGGAATTTCATAACAATTTTTCTTAAGTATAACCTTAAGTATAAGACCATATATTTCCTTATCGACATTATTTCAAAATATTATCCTTCCAAGGGATTCCTGGAGTAAGTTTAAAAACCACCTATAAATACATACCACTCCATGGCAAATCCCTTCCTTAAGCTGATCGAAGAGTAAACCTAGTCAAATGATTTTGATTTAAAAGCAAAAGCATCTTGATCAACATTTTGCATCCGTCAGCAAATATGTTATAAACGTGTTTGGCCATCAAAGCTAATAGTTATATATCTTGAGTGCTGTTATAGTAATCAATTAAAATGCCAAACGGTAAGCATGTTCTAAATGTACGAACTATACAATTAAAAATTCAATATCAGAATTCTATTATCTTTTTGATAGAATTTATAAATGTTTAGCGTCAAAACGGCTATAATTATTGCCAAATAAATTGAAGTTTGGAGAAGTAATGTAAGAACAAAGTCCCATATGAATGAAATTATTTGTCGTAGTTCATAAAATGCATTTGTTAGTGCGATTCAGTTTAATAGTAGACAATTCCCTCATGGCCGATTAAATATTAATTACCAAAACATCTATGCATGCAATGAGATTGTATAACCACCCCGAAACCTTGAATTATGCAATTCACATAATGTTAAGTTTAAGGGGTTCGGCGCTGACACTTAAATAATTTTACAGTTTATTCATCAAATAGGAATGTTTTATGCTTAGATGTTCGGCACTAACACTGATAATAATTTAATTGTCTATCAATCAAATATGAATGTACTATCTACAAAGGAGTTCGTTAACTACATGTAATTCTGCTGATAATTTAACTGTTTTTAATGAGTATCTCCCTGAGCCAAGTTAGTTAAATATGGTCAAAGTGGAGATAATCAATAGCCTAACAGTAACTTCAAGTAACAGGGAGATAACCAACCGATGTCTCTCACTGCATCAAATGAGACAGTTTTATCTACGAAGTGGTTTAGAACTAATACTGATTATAATGTATAAAATTTTAGTTTCTTGATATTTGGGTTATTGGATGTGTTTTGCTTCCATTGATTTATTCACTTTTTACCTTTTCGGGGCCATTTAGGGCTTACTATATGGTGTGAGGTTCCTCACTGTGTTGAAGACCATATGGTGACCTCTAGATGTTTTGTTTTTGGTCGTTTTAACCTGGATATGGGATGTTGTCTCCTTGACATTTACCCCATTTCCTATCTTTTTCATATGTATATGCATTTAAGTTGAAAGTACTATTTTCTTAGAGGTTCGGCACTGATACCAATGATCATATATGCATCAAACGGTCTATGTGCTTTAGGGATTTATATTGATATTAATATTAATTTGACAGCCTGCCAATCATACGTGATTTTTCTAAATACTTAGGGGTCCAAACAAAAAATAATAAAAAATTAAGAGTCTCTGCGACCAATGTTCTATGTACTAAGGGGTTCCCCTTGTTACCGATAGTACTAATAATTTAACGAATATATTATATACTTAGGTGTTCAATTTTGTGCATTTCCAGGTAATGTTGAATTAACTATTTACACTCACTGATCATTCCTCATATTAAAGAATAATTAACAATAAATCTACTTCAATATTTCGTCGAAACAGCTAAAAAACAAAACATCACAGGAAGAGCATTGGATAAAGAATATTTCACTGTTCATTGGCGTTTAGGGCTTAGCTTACCCTAAACATTTCTTTTGTAATAAAAGATAAAAAAAACTTTAAAATCATTGACCGAGATTTTATCTTTGAATTCCCAGACAGTGTTTATACTAACAGTGAACTGTGAAAACCACACAAAGAGAAAAAGACGTCAAATGTTACACTTGTCCGTTCGTTGTATTCCTTTGTGTTAAAACTGTTTATAGTTCAAAAACATAACAATGATATAAACCAGCTAAGAGTGCCAATGAAATAAGAGGCTCTCAAGAGCCTGTATTGAGAGCCTGTATCGCTCACCTGGGCCATGGCTGACACATTTGATAAAAATAATACAAGGTTTAAGGGTCTTATTTTCTAATATGTTTATAGACATTTATGACAAAGACTGGTTCCAATTGGCCAAGAAGTTTCAGACGAGAAGATCTTCAAATACCATAGGGTTCAATGTAAAACTATGTTAACCGCTGACGGCCATTTGGTTGTAATGTCAACTTGCCGGACACTTTTTTGAAAGGGAGCCAAGTTAAGTATTTTGTGACAAAGTTTCGTTCCAGTTGGCCAAGTAGTTTAAGAGGAAAAGATCTTGACTGTTACATTTTCCCAAAGGGTCCAATTTAAACTATGTTCCCCACTGGCCGTCATCTTGGATGCTATGCGGAAATCCCTGACATATTTGAAGAAAGGACCAAGTAAGGACAATTGTGACGAAGTATGATTCCATTTGGCCATGTACTTTCAGAAGAAAAGATCTTTGAATATGTTTCCCCATAGGGCCTTATGTAAAAACTACTATCCCCGCTGGCGGCCATCTTGGATATGATGCTGACTTGCCGAAAACATTTTTAAAAGGGGTCACCTCAGGACCATTGTGACCAAGTGAGGTTCCAATTGGCCCAGTGGTGTCAGAGAAGATGCTTGAATGAAAAGTTTACGACGGACGGACAACAGACGACGGACCTCAAGTGATGGCAAAAGCTCAACCTGGTATAGCCAGATGAGCTAATAAAAGGGACAAAAGGAAACATCTACAATGGCTGAAAATTATAATTACATGCCATAATCAGGGAACTACAAAGGAAAGACACAAATGAGACAAAAATCAAACGTAAACAACGATAGGAACTCGGTACAGCCGGACATGTTACTGGCACTAGCAAAAGCCAGCGTTAGTGTTAAACCGGTTTATGGGTACCCAAACCTCCCCTCTATCTGTCCCATTTTCTTATAGTATAATAAACATATGAATAAAACCCAATACAGGTAGACCACTAACTCCAGGACCACAATCTTGAAAGGAGAGAAAATGACCATACGTAAATTTGAAAGATAGGTCAAAGGATGCTGACCGCTAATTTGCCGGCTCGCTCAAAGAGCCTAGTCTGCTGGTAAAACATATTTTTCTAGGAATGTTTTCTACTTTCCGGGCACAGATTCAAACACTGCAATCAATTTCCTGGGCCAATTTCTGCAATGATATACAATATTGATGTATTCAACATATACTGGATCTTAGATATCTGCAGACCAATGAAATGAAACGTAAATGATGTTCTTTACAAATAAATTTCTCAAAGTACAAATTGACAAGTAGTGCGAAATTCTTTCAAAAAACCAAAATTTCTGACGATTTATAAGCAATAAATTGATTTCATGTAATTTCTCACAAATGGTTTAAATGTAAAAGTAGTATTGTCAGTATCACTGTTAGATATATCTCATTTGCGCTTGGGTTTCTCGTGGGCTAACATTGTATGCGTTTTTGCACAACACGATACCATCTTTCCGAACGTCATTTCATTAAACTCATATTTCAAATTCCGACCCTTGTTTTTGTGTTGAACACCAAATTATCGGCATGTGACTATTGCGTGCAATTATCTTGCATTCTGAGAAATAGTTAACCGAGTTAATTTCTTGGTTTATACTAAGTTTAAAGTGAACCATATTTACCACATTACACGTCCTTTTCTGTACTTTCTGTTCTTTTTTCCATAGTTTTGGGAATAATGAATATTTATAGATTTGTACAGATAAAGACATACAAACTTAATAATCAACAAATATAATTAATTAGAAAAATTAGCAATAAAATTAACAAAAACAAATACATTGGTCATAAAGGAACATTTTAAATTAACTCTAAAGGCCCTGTCACACTATAACGTTCTAGTCAACGTGTGCTCTTGTTGAATAACAAAATACCGAAGTTACTGTTTTATTTATTTTCTGCATATGCGCATTTCGACAACTTATGTCTCATTAGTGCAGATTCAGCCAAAACATTTGGAAGTCCAATGACCAAAAACGTGTAAAAGGTGATAGAAAACAAATAACCAAAAGCATCTAAATAGAGAAGTCAAAGTTAAGCTAAGGACAGAGCTATGCATGAGGGAGATACTCCTTAGTTTTAATCAATTTTTTGTAAAATTTAGATATTGCAAGGTTTAATCAAATCGGTCTTCGGGTCAGCACCGAAGTACTGACTACTGGGTTGGTGAATATCCTCGGGGACTAACAGTCCACCAGCAGAGGCATCAGCCCAGTGATAGTAAATAACAAAATACCGAATATGTCGTATTTTTGGTCGCATTTCTATCCATTTCTGCATTTGCAAATGTCATTGAGATGAAGAATTTCAGCCTGATCTAACAAAGAACGCTCAAAACGCTATACAGGCGCTCTATGAATGCCAGAAGACCGTTATTGATGCGTTCGGTAAACGTCAAGCTCGCTAGTAAAACGCTTTTGCAACGTTGTCATACGCTGTTACACGTTTTGTGAGTGTTGTGTAAAAGTTATGGATAAGTTTTCCGTGCGTTGTAGGCCGTAAGCCTGACGCTATGAATGCGTTCAACAAGAGAATTTCTTCAATTTCTTCGGCGTGTGGTAAAGTTCTTATAAAAATTATCGAACGTGGCGAGAACGTTATAGTGTGACAGGCTTTAGTTACAAGTTTGCGGTTTGCGCTCTTTTCACGTAAAAAACAACTTTCGAGAAACTACTACATATCGCTCACATTGCAGGCATAACGAACCTCGAGCGTTCGTCTAACGTCTGCATAACTTATCAACAACACGCTGGCGAACGTCGTAAAATTTTGAGCGTGTTCAAAATTTCCTGACGCACCCAACGTTCAACAACGAACGCCAACGTGTGTCGACGTGTTTGTAACGTGTTACAAAGTGCCCCTAACTTTAACAACGCACACCAGCGTATACGAAAATATTCTCACACGCTGGGCACACGTTGTGCTATACTTTATAGTGTGACAGGGCCATAAGTTCACTAAAAGTAAAATGCGACATGTATTACGTTATTGTTGCAAACAGCACAAATATCTGACAATTTATGAATAATAAATTAATTTCATGTATTTTTTCATAAATAATGAAATAAACGTGAAGATATTACTGTCGGTAACATTGAAAATTTCTTCGAAACAACATCGGACTCACGAAAAATCCGACGGCTTCAAAGTAAATCGGAGTGAATGGGACATAGAGCATCGACTTATTTAGAGAACAACTATAAATAAGTACCGAGTTTATTTCTGAATATGGCCATTTCGACAATTTATGTGCATCGTCATTGAAGATCAAATTAAAATATTTCAAAGACCAATAACCAAAACATCTATAACGGCTGGCAAAGAATAAAAATATATCGCTGAAAATAAAATAAAAGGCATATTCAATATTTTTCTAAGGATCTAAAACTACTTAACATGTGTTTTATCAGAGACTTTTCAATGTGAATATGGCAACTTTTTGCTACAAAAATTCTTAATATGAGTTTTTACTTAAATATGACCAGAGTCAGCAAACCTAAGATTGGTTCTATATATTCTGAAATGGAAAGCATACAGACATTGTAAATTAGATCATTCACAATATACTCTCTGAGATTGAGAGCACACCTTAAAAAACAGAAAATAAGCCACACTGTGGTTTCTAAATCTTATTTTGGTATATTTCTGTCGGTTAATAATTGTGTTTGCAGATTGATTTCCATGCACTTCATATTAAATTTATTCCAACACAATCATATCTCATTTCATTAAACTAAAAAGTCATAAAAGATAATAACGATACAAGAAATACAGTGAAAATGACGTAATAAAGATGCTTGAATATTTGATAGACAACATTTTTTTAATGTGGAGGCCGTTTTTGTTCAAACATAGGGATTCCTGTGGAAACAAAAACAACGGCAGTAGAATACCGAAGGAACAAAGGGGTGAAATTCACAAAAATCGAAGTCCAAAGACAGGGCAAAAACGAGAACACAGAAAACAATGACGTTAGACACAAAAACAATGACGCCAGACAGACACAAAGCACAGAAGCTGAAACCACAACATTCAGAACAAAGGCACTCACAGTGTGAACTCCAGTGAAACTGAGAGTGACATCAGGTGCTCCGGAAGGGTAAGCATGTCCTGCTCTGTTAACAGCACCCGTCACACTGTAAGTGATTCAATCCGGGAAAATGTCAAAGTCGGTAGTCAAGTTGTGTGCCATCTTTAGCTGACCTTTTCCTTTTTTTCGTATGAAGCAAAGTTTTTACAAGGGCCAGTACTACAGAAACAAAAGCAACTGTTCAAGATTTCTAATGTCAGCTTCAGAAATTACTAGTAGACGATGTATTTTATAACCCAAGACTTAAAGAATATTTACATCAGTTCTACCCCTGTGAACTTGAGATTTAAGAGAAAATCGATACACCCATTTCTGCTTCATACCTCGACCTTTGTTATACATTGACGAACATGGACGTCTTAAATCTAAGTTATATGACAAATGTGATAATATTGACTTCCCAATTGTGAACGTTTCCTTTCTCTGCAGTATTATACCTATCTCCCCATCATATGGAGTGTATATTCACAATAAAATCGTTACTGTAGAGCTTGTAATTCATAGAGCGACTTTGTGGAAAGAGCAAAAGCACTGTCGCAAAACAGCTGAGTCAGGGCTACATGTATGTTAAGTTGATATTACTTTCTTCTCTTCAGAAATTCTATGGTCTTCACCACGACATCAAAGACAGATATGAAATGTCCGGTGTCACCAATGAAAACTGACATTTACAGCAAGAGTCACGTCTTCACGGATGTCACTCTTTTTGAGAGTTCACAGTGTTAGGGATTTAGTTTTTATATTTTATTTAGTTGTTGTATTTGTAGTGTTTGTGTTTTGTGATTGTGTAGCGTCTTTGGTCTATTGCTTACTTTTGCCTTGTCTATGGACTTTGATTCATGTCATCTTGTTCTTTGTTCCTTCGGTATTCTACTGCTGTTATTTTTGCAGTTACTGCTGAACATGTCGGCGGACAATACAAATTGTCATTCAAATCTTTCTTTTACATACATGTATCATTTTTATAACTAAACATCGAGGCAACAGTAAAATTAGGTTCTGAAGATGGGCATCGTCTCTTCAATACAGATCAATCAAGATAGCGAAATCGAAAGATAAATATGGACTGATAGAAGAAATCATTGTTACTTAAAAACCAAAACATTGAAGGGCAGTAATGCTAGATGGAGATACTCAAACTGTATTTTACAATATTCAAATTTTCGTTCTTATCCTGAAATTTGCAATATTAATCTATTTGAAAAATCTGTTTAGCAATCACAGATGGTGAATGAAAGGATATTGAGTAAATGCACATGAGACAGAGTCTCTACAAATACACGTTAAAAAACAAGCAAAGGAACAACGCTTTATTGTTGTTCTTCATCTTGAAGTCACCATGAGGCCTTCAACAATGAGCTTTGCTCATACCTCATAGTAAGTTCAAGCCCATACCTGATGTTACTACACAAGTTATTTTGTTTATGTATCATTAAAGTAGCCATACACTTTTTGTCATTGATTTTGATAAAAAATACAATACTTATTTGAATATTAGTTAAGATTCGGGTTAATAGCTTTGTTCAAATGAATGTTTCTATTTCGTCCGTGCATTTAATAGGATTAGACATAAAATAGAATGTCTCTTCAATCGATCTTTTTTTCTTATCACTTTAAATTTAAATTTATTTAAGTTATACCGTCTTTTCTTTAGCCGGAGTCAACTCTGGTCAGGTTTTTGTAGGACGGTAGTTACGCGCCTTTGTTTCTTATTTCAGTTATTCCGTCTTTTCTTAAGCCTGGATCAACTCCGGTCAGGTTTTTTGAAGAACGGTATTTACGCCCCTTTAATTCTTATGAAGTTACGACTATGGAAAAATACGACTAACTACACTAACTACACAGCCACTACTCTGTCTAAGGGAAGATATTACAGTACCATAAATCTGTTTTGCTTTCCTTTGGAATTTTGATCAAAGATGAAGACACCGATCTCCCTTCCTTGTACTGGGTACCAAAGTTAAACAAATGCCCATACAAACAACGGTACATCACTAGATCCGCAAAATGTTCCACAAAACCTCTCTCTAAGCTTTTAACATCCATATTGACAGCCGTAAAAGAGGGCCTTCAAAAATACTGTGACAATAGCTTTTCAAAAAGTGGTGTAAATGAAATGTGGATATTAAAAAACTCTAAAGATCTGCTTGACATCCTGAAATCTAGATCATTATTGCATTGCAACAGCATTAAAACATTTGACTTCTCCACACTTTATACTACTATTCCTCATGAACAACTGAAATCTCGGCTGAAAGATATAATTCATAGATGTTTCTCCCGTAAGAACGGCGAACGAAGATATAAGTACATTGTCATAGGCAGAGAACAAGCATACTTTGTGAAATAGGACTCAGAATCACAGAAAAAATACAAAGAGGAAGAAGTGATAAAAATGTTAAGAGTTTTTGGTCGACAATATATTTGTCCAGTTTGGAGGACTTTTTTTTCAACAGACAATTGGAATTCCAATTGGCACAAACTTTGCACCTCTTTTAGCCGATCTGTTTCTCCACTCTTATAAGGCTGAATTCATTGAAGGGCTCCTTCAAAATAAAAACAAAAAACTCGCCCAGTCCTTTAATTTCAGCTTCCGTTATATAGATGATATTTTATCATTAATCAACCCTCGCTTTGGTGATTTTCTTCATCTTATTTATCCAAAAGAGCTTGAAATTAAGGATACTACAGATACTTCCACATCGGCTTCGTTCCTTGACCTTCATCTTGAAATTGACAACAGAGGTACATTACAAACTAGCCTGTATGACAAACGCGATGACTTCACTTTTCCAATAGTCAAATTCCCTTTTCTTTGTAGCAACATTCAAAAAGCACCAGCATATGGAGTTTAATCTTACAACTCATTCGCTACTCAAGGGCTTGTGGTCGTTACAGTGACTTCCTTGATAGAGCTCAGTTGCTTACAAATAGACTACTTAAGCAAGGGTACGTTAATAAAAACTTAAAGTCATCACTACTAGAAGTTTTACGGTCGACATCACGATCTTGTGGATCGCTATGGGACATCTGTTTCCTAGATGACAATAGATCTTTCCCTCTACAACTAAAGTTTGTTTTTCCTCTATCAGATTCGACTTTACTACCGGAGTTGACATGTTCAATACGGCGGGCGTCTTATAAGAAGCAGGAGATGCTTACTCTACCGGTTCACCTGATCTCACCCATGGGTTTTTATTGGGTCTGTGTTGTTCATCTGTATGTGTGTCTTCATTTTTCTTTTTTGTTCCGTACTCAAGTGGTGTCCTTGTTTCTTAGTGTATCTGATTTTGTCATTGTCCATGGATTGTTCGTTCTTTTGATTGACGGTTCGGTTCTCACTTACTTTGCCAAATTTGTTTCAAAGAATTAGCTACATCATATGGTGTCTAAATGACAAGCGGGTACTTGTAGATTTATTGAAAAATTCGAAGTACACATTTTAATTAAAATAGAATGTTAATGTTCTGAAAACACTAGGGGGTTCAGAGCAAAACACTAATCATAGATTAAAATGTAACAAAGGGAAAAATCTGCCAGGGAACTACACAGGAAAAGCACAAACAAGAAAAAGGACAAACGTAAACAATGATATGAACTCGGGACAGCCGGACTTGGTACCGGTACTAGCAAAAGCCAGATGTAGGGTTAAACCGGTTTATGGGTACCCAAACCTCACCTTTATCTGTCCCGTTTCTTTATAGTATAATAAACATACGAATAAAACCCAAGACATGTAGACTACTAACTCCATAACCACAATCTTGAAAGGAGAGAAAATGGCAATACGTAATTTTGAAAGATGGGTAAAGTGGTGATCGCCGCCAAACTGCCAGCTAGCTCAAGGAGCCTAGTCTGCTGGTAAAACACTGCTGCACTACGGAAGAATAATCAAACTCAAAACTGCTCGAAGGGTTTGGTCAAGAATCAACATATATTTCAGAAGACATCTGCAGTATCAGTGAGAGGCCAGTATGTGTGTAAAATTTTCCGGTCACTAGATCTCAAAGCTAATTTTACGGATGCAAGCAGAGTATCTTGTCGCTATCCCTTATAACGTAAATAATGTAGGTTACGTCCCAGCTTTTCTGGATCTTTAATCAGTTTTTGGCATTTTTAAGAACATTTCTGTAAAAGCGAGGATTAGAAATGCCCATAGTAATAAGCTGTTTACGAGTTACGAGTCTACGAGTTATTAAATGTTCATATCTAAAATAAAACTTCTTTAAAGTATTCAACAACTTATGAAGTCTGTAACCCTGTTGTAAAAGTTTGGCTGTGAAAGTAAGATTACGTTCATCAAAATTGTAAAGAGTAGAAAAAATCGTACTAGTTGAGAAATATACACACCTTAGGATGGAGCTAGAGGAATGTCGCCGCCAAGGAAAGGGAAACTGGTAATAGTGAAATTTATATTTAAGTCCATTCATCAAACATAAATATGCTATCAACTTGGGGGTTCGGTACTGATACTGATACTTTAACGGTCTATCTATCAAATGTAAAATTGCAGTCTACCCATCAAAAGTGAATGTTCTATTTACTAACGGGTTCGGCACTGATACTAATACGTAAAAGTCTATCCATCTATCTACAAAAGCGTTCGGTATCGATTATTTAACGGTTCGGCACTGGTATCGATTATTTAACGGTTCGGCACTGGTATCGATTATATAACATTCTATCTATCAAACGTGAAACTCACACACTGATAATAATATACAGTCTACCAAACAAACGTGTATGTTCTATTTACTTACGGGTTCGGCACTCATACTAACACGTAAAAGTCTATCCATCTATCTACAAAGGGGTTCGGTA
>MJUU01068686.1:71701-102254 GCA_002080025.1 Modiolus philippinarum | reverse complement strand
GGGGGGGGGGTTATGGTTTTTTTCTAAAAAAATATTTTGGATCTGATTTTATGTGAAAAAAATATTTTGGCTGCCAAAATGATGAAAAAAAATTTTCTGAATGAGGCTTTCTGCCCAAAAAAATAATGTTAATTTTGAAAAAAAATATTTTGTTGATACGTGTGCAAAAAATAAATAATTTGTTTCGCGCGAAGCGCGAAAAAAATTTTCTGTCCAGAAAAAAAAACCATAACCCCCCCTTCAGGTTAAATGGTCGGTCCCTAATATCATGCAACTTGGGTATTATTGCATTAAATAAATAATATTACACGTTAGTTAATCAAATTATTCTCTTTTTAATGGATCTGGAACTACTTTACACGTTTTATATCTGAGACTTTCTTATGAAAAGATTTGAAAATTAGTTCCTCAATCAAACTGAGATTTTGCATTTTTGTACTGAGAATAGTAGTCAGCAAAACTTTTATCGTCAGAAAGGTTTGATATATATTGGAATAAAAGGAATAAAAAAATAGCAATATAATTTGTTCTAAAACCCTTTGGAGATAATTTGTATATTTTCAGGCTATGCTGAATTTACAGTAAAGGCGTCATTGTGAACTACTGACACTCTCTGAATTTTCAGTCTTTACGTTTTAATGTCTATAGAATTAAAAAAAAAATTAAGATAACACCTACACTTCAATGACTGAAAAGTTCAATCACATTTCAAAATCAGCAAAGGAATTGCACAGCAAAAACAATTGAAAGCCATTGAAAAAAAAGACAAACATACACAACGATAGGAACTCGGGTCAGATAGACTTAGTACCGGTGCTAATAAAACCAAGAGATAGGATTAAACCGGTTTAAACAATCCTCTCTCCATCTCGCGTCCTTATTGAATAAGGACACGAGATGTTTCTCCACTTATATGAGGCTAAATTCATCGAAGGGCTTCTTCGAAATAAAGAAAAAAAGACTTGCCTAGTCCTTTAATTTTAGCTTTAGTGATCTGGAAGATATTTTATCACTAAACCGCCCTTTCTTCTGTGATCTATCCAAAAGAGCTCGAAATTAAGGATACTACAAATACTTCCATATCGGCCTTGTTCCTTGATCTTCATCTTGAAATTGACAACAGAGGTACACTACAAACAAGGCTGTATGGCAAACGCGATGACTTCACTTTTCCAATAGTCAACTTCCCTTCTCCTTGTAGCAACATGAAAAGCACCGGCATATGGAGTTTACATCTCCCGACACATTCGCTGCTCAAGTGCCTGTGGTCGATACAGTGGCTATCATGATAGAGCTCGGTTGCTAGCAAATAGGCTGCTTAAACAAGGGTACAAATGTATGTTACCCATAACTTGAAATCATCACTACAGAAGTTTTACGGTCGACATCACGATCTTGTGGACCGCTACGGGATATCGGTTTCCCAGATGACAACGTAACTTTCTCTTTGCCACTAAAGTTTGTTTTTCTTCTACCGGATTTGACTTTACTACCGGAGTTCACATGTTCAACAAGGCGTGTGTTTATAAGAAGCAGGGGACGCTGACTCTACTAGTGCACCTGATCTCACCCATTGTTTTTTGCTGGGTCCGTGTTGTTCATTTTTGTATATATGTGTGTCTTCATTTTCTTTTCTGTTTCGTGCTTATATTATGTTTTTATTTCTTTGTTTTTCTGACGTTGCCATTGTCCTTGGATTGTTTGTTTTAGACTGACGGGTTGGTTCTCACTTACTTTATAAAACCCAATACATGTAGGTTGACTGCGAACTACAAGACCATCATCTTGAGAAGAAACGAATGAAATAAAACGTAACTTACATGTACAGGTGTACAAAATTAACTGTTTGTTATGCAACTTAGATATTTTTGTATGTAAGTATTGATGCATTAATCATTTCCAAATTCATGCAAATTTTAATGAAATACCTAAAGAAACATGACGATTAATATTTTACAATTTCCCGTTGTTTTGCACCTACTATGTTTTTTTTTTTTGTCTTTTGGATTTCGGCTTTATTAATTCTTTTCGGTAATTTTGTTAGTACCCCATTCGTTAAAGTGCAATCTTAAAAATAGGACTAAAACATTACAGAATGAAGAACATTTTAATGTTTATGGATGACAATGCTTTTGGTTACCCTCAAATCTGTATATTAATAAAAGATTAAAACTGAAAAATCGTTAACCGAGTTAATTTTTTGATTACCAAGGCAGTGTTTATACCTACAGTGAACCATGAATACCACATAGTACGTCTTTTCTGTACTGTAATTAGACTTTATGAAACATTATGTCTATATTTTTACTGAAATATCTTTTACAAATATTTACTATCAAACTGCCGTCAAAAGCCTTTCTTACTTTCAAACTGCCGTCAAAAGCCTTTCTCCAGGGTTAATCAGTGTGATGGCTGATCAGTTGATGCATGTTTCTTATGCATGTTTCTTGTGTGTCTTCATAATTGAAAGAAAGGGACTTGTAGCAAGTCTTTACTGTAATCGTTTGTCTCATTTTCATTTGTTGATAGCTTTACACCTGAAAAGGGGAATACTGAGTCTGGATGTAGGTGTCTGATAGGAAGCTGCAGATGACTACTCTATCCGTGCACCTGATCTAACCCATGGTTTTTAATTAGGTCCATGTTTTGTATGTGTCTCTTTTTTCCGTACTTCTGTCTTTCCCTTGTTTCTAGGCGTTTGTGATTGTCTTTAGATTATTCTTTCTTGGACTTATTGTTTTATTCTCCCTTACTTTGTACAAATGAAGTCATACGAATTTGATCATCACCAAATATAATATTGGAATAGTAAGCAATATAAAAATAACAAATAATACTTATATACAATTTAAAGAGAAAAATTTTAATTCTAATGCACTTATGTTTGTATCGCTAATTTTGATTGGATAGCGTCAGAATTTTGAGGGGGTAAAATTCACGATTTACCGTCGGAACCAATAGCAACGTAATGGCGCAGACGCATTCCAAACTTCCTGTGATTTAAAAATCGATTTTAAATGATTTTTGTGGATTTGTATTAGAATAGAGATAACCAAACTGTATTTTAGGATCTTCAGGAGTAAATCTAAGATTTTACTGTCGCAAACGGATACCCCTCAGATCCTAAAATACAGTATCGTTATCTCTTAATTTCCCAGTATTTCAACAATTTGTCATTTGAAAAAAAAAAAAAAAAACAGAAGCCAAACATTTCGAACGTAAATTTTTTTTTCAACTAATTTAACCAAGGTAAATAGTTACAAGTACATGTACTGCGTAATTGTAGCAAGCAGTGAACATTTCTGACGATTTATAAATAATAAATTAATTTCATGTAATTTCTCATAAATTAGCAAATGAACGTGAAAGTAATACTATAAGTATCATTGTTGCACAAAAGGCCACGTGTATACTTTTTCCAAAACAACACAGGACTTACGAAAAAGTCAAAGGCTTAGTGAATGGACATAGAGCATCGACTAACCTAGTCAGCTACAAAATAAATTATATTAAGTTTCAGAAAGATAGCCATTTGAAGTTCCTCATAATCATCATTATAGATCATTGAACATAAGGTCAAAGGCATACAAAATGTAAATATTTTACCAAGGATCTGAGACTACTTCACATGTGCTTTTGTAGGGACAATTAAATGCGAATATGGCAACTTTTTGCTACACAAATTCCTAATGTGAGAGGCAAAATAATTTTGAATTTTTACTTTAAATTATAGTTTTCAACAAAATTTACAACAATTTAGATATTGTAAGGTTCAAATAAGAATTGGCTTTTGGGTCAGCACCGAAGTACTGACTACTGGCTGATGAATACTCTCGAGGACTAACAGTCCACAAGCAAATGCATCGACCCAGTGGTAACAAATAACAAAAACCGATTTTATTTCACTTTGAAATTCAAATTAATTTCAATCACTTGCATGTAAAATTTCATCGAAATCCAGAAACTTTACTACTTACGCCCGGAGAAAAAAAAGGGGGGTAAATCTCTCATATTTTGTGTGGGGACGTGAGGCTGGAGGTCAAAATATCGTACCCGAATTAATACTAGATACTAGATTATGATCGAAATCCATACCCGAATAAATACTGCCTTAATGTATGACACCCATATAATATACTAATTGAAGTATAAATTTAGAAGAGAAAGGAGCAATTCTTAAATATGGCATATTAAATTTGTTAATTCATAATAAATTATATATTTTTCATTTAAATCTTTCCGAAAATTTATACAAACTTGAAAAGATAACCCAAATTAAAACCAGATGTGTTGAAAAAACCCAAAAGGGGGGAAATGAACATCAAATAAATACTAGGGTTTGTAAAATAAGCATCCAAATTTACCGCATGTCCCTGTATAGCAAAATATGGGAAGTTACGTATTTACGTACCTATTAACTTAATAATGTTTTTTTCTTAAACATTAGCAGAGTCAGCATGCCTTATTTGTTTGCCTGATATATCACAAGATTGATTCTACATATGCTGAAATGGAAAACATACAGACATTGTAAATTAATGAGCAATATTTCAGCTATATCAGGACGAGAACAAGTTAATCAATGCAAAATTATTGTAAGTAAAAGAAGAAAGAAATAAAGGTGGAAGATACAACCGGGGTAACGACTTTTGATTGCCACTGAAAAATGGAAGAAATGGGTAGGGGCAGGAAATTTAGCCTTCCATACGACACCCAGTGCGTCTGCTCTCTTTAGAGAAATATAGAAGGGGTCTTTATACTGCATGGAGCGTGGCGTTTCTCCAAACAGTTTGGCTACAATGGTTCGCGGTCAGGGTTTCCGTATTATGACCAGACAACCCCGCATATACAGGGCATTCCCCTATCAACCAACTGGGGACGCGCCCGGCAGCTCTGTAGCCGGAGCCCTGAAAACCGATCCAGGTGTCGGGCCTCTGTTAGGAAGACTCATACTCCAAGCTAAGAGGATGCTGCGGGCCTATTCATAAGCCGGGACCGCGCACGGCGGACATTGTAAATAAGTTCATTCACAATATACTTTCTGAGACTCAGAACACACCTTAAGAAACAGAAAATAAACCAGACGGTGGTTTTTTTTTAATCTTATTTAGTATATTTCTGTCGGTTTATAATTGTATTTGCAGGCTGTAGATTGATTTCTATGCACTTCATATTAAGTTTACCGCCGTGCGCGGTCCCGGCTGAAGAATAGGCCCGCAGCATCCTCTGAGCTTGGAGTATGAGCCATCCTAACAGAGGACCCCGAGGGAACCCCGGGATATAGAAATAGGACCCAGTATCTCCGGCTTGCGGGGTGTGACCCCTCCTAAACGGAGGCTGACCCCGAGGGTCCCGGGATATAGAAATTGGACCCATTCCGTGGTTGTGCGGGATTAATAAATACACAACCCATCTTTCGGATGGGATGTAAACTCAGGTCCACGTGTTGGAAGAAATGCCACGCTTCCTGCACGTTAAAGAACCCTTGTAGTAAGCTCTTTTTGGGGTGGTCCGTAGGTGATCGGCTACAAGGCTAAATTCCCCGCCCTTGACGATTTCACCCTACTTTTCCAGTGGCAGTCAGAATTTCCCGTCCCATGGCCATTTCCATGCCCCAAAGTGAATATTTATCAACAAACTTGTTCTCGTCTTGATATAGCTGAAATATTGCTGAGTAGACGTTAAACAATATTCAATCAATCAATCAATCATATTAAGTTTATTCCAACATAATTATATCTCGTTACATTACACTAGAAGTTTTACATACAACATGTACATGTAGTTATATGTGCAAAAAATGAAAAGTTTGCACATTTAATCTATAGTTTTATTAAATGTTCAAAACTTCGGTTAAAAGGTAAACTGCCCGTCACGTGTACACTTTACTACCCTTTACTAAACGTGTTTAAGGGTTCAGTCCACAGATCTGCCGAATGCGTTAACAGGTGGTGAATACGGGGAGTGGGGTAGTCAGGTCATAATATGAAACCACTGTAGACAAACTGGACGGGGAAACTACACAACAGATCTTTCAAAACAATACCGGTATATCCCTCACTGATTGTATGAAGGGTGTCGCTAGCGGGGACATGCTTACCCTTCCAAAGCATCTGATGTCACTCCCAATTTTCATGGGAGTTAACACTATGAGTGCCTTAGTTCTTAATGTTGTCTTTTTATTTCCGTGCATTATAGCTGTCTCACGTCCTAGTTTTGTCTTTGTTTTTCTCTATTTCCGTTTTTGCCATGTCTTTGGCCTTCGATAATCTTGTTCATCTCTTCCTTTGTTCCTTCTGTATTCTACTGCCGTTGTTCCACTTTCATTAAATGTACTTTTCTAAACATGCACAACACAGCGACCCTAGCAAACTAACAAAAATATAATTCTGCATTAGAACTTATTTTATCTTTTGATCTAAATGTCGCTTCTACAGTAATTTCAGTCGTCTCAATTGCCCTATATTATGTACTATACAAAATGAATTCGGTTCTATTTTCTACCGGAAAAGATTTGTTGCATATGTATGGTACATGTTCTAGCGTTTCAAGTACACAGATATACAAATTGTTATTCTTTTCTCTCATTTTCACATATGTATGAGTTTATATTTGAAACTAATTAAACATCAAGGCTACTGTAAAACTAGTTTCTGCAGATGGTCATCGTCTCTACAGATCAATCAAATTTTCGAAATCGAAAAATGTATAAGAGGTGATAGAAGAAAAATATAATTAAGAAATAACTCACGGAGGGTATATGGTTATTGTCATTTATCTTAAAACTAAGGAGCATCTCCCTTTGGCTTTTCATTTAGTTATCTTCTTTGGTTTGTTCTCTATCAGATTTTACAAAGTGTTGGTTTCTGATCCTATAAATGTATTGAATTGGACATAAGTTGTCGAAATGGCCATATGCTAAAACTAAATTCACAGTAACTATTTTACCATGCTTTAGGCCTTTATTTTTGAGTTTGACCCAGAACGTTAGCGAGGGGTTTTTACGAATATAAAGGCCCAGACCATGGTTCAATGACAATATCTATAGACCTGCCATGAATTATTTCGATTCTAATATGACAGAAAACTGAATTTTCCACTCTGATTCTCTCGTCTCCACTGCTACCTGTGTCTACGCTGTCACAAATACACAATCTTAAGTTTTTCAAATAGATGCTAGTTCGAATCGAAAGCAAAACAATACACACATACATGTCTGAATGGCACGGCTTAGTTAAATTGAATGTTTTTACTTCGGTGTTTTGTTCTTTTTTACCTTTATTTTTTCCTTCATAAACTAAAATAGACAAAATTAAAAACATGGTTGTTTTGCATCCCTTTTTCTCTTATTGCTGTACCATTTGCGCATGTGCGAAGTAAGTGGTTATTCAGTATTATAATGGTTAACGATTAAAATGAGTCTTGTTACAATCATTTTATCTAATAAATCTCAAAACAGCTATGGACAAAGTTATGCGAGTGGAGATACTCCATGTGCATGAACAAACATTTTCAGAAATCATAGTTTTGCAAAGATCAAGTATTTGTGAAGTCTACCTAGCAACCCCATATATTAATCGGTTAAAATAAGGGGAAACATTCCCTGTTATTGGATTGTGGAAAAAAATTGAATCCAATTTTGGTAAATTTGCCGATACTCTCGAAGACCAGCTATTTTCATGGATATTTACCAAGCAAATAGATATCTTTAGAATCATTAGGTTTCAAAAATGTTTAAAAATAAATACCATGGTCTATAACCATTTTTTAATTTTTCGACCGTCACTGCTAGTTCGGTATGGACATGTTTTTTTTCGGAATATCACGGTAACGTCCACAATAGTTAGTAATTTGGGTTTTGACATTATCGAACTGTATCAATATTTATCCATACACTTTTGTGATGAATTTTGATAAAAAAGAACCACTATTAAGTGACTTTTAAATACTCGTTTAGTTTCAGATTATTAGCTTTGTTCAGATGAATTTTCCAATTTCATCCATGCAACTAACAGGATTAGACATAAAATAGATTTTATCTTAAAACCCATGTTTTTTTCTTATCACTTTAAAGTTGAAAATCATTTTAAGTATAAAGTAATATGTACTTACAATGTAATCTATCCACCTAATGGGATTTACCACACAATGGGCTGTGATTAATTGAACAAGAAAGATTGCATTTTTTCTATATCAGTATAAAATAAAGACTTTTAACATCAGGTGTATGTTTAATGATACATTAATATTGTTTACTTAATGGACAACTGAAAGTACAATCTTGATTCAGCTTCGTATCAAACAAGAGGCTTCTTTAGTTTCAGTATCGCTCACCTGCTGGATCATGACTGACATAGATATATGAAAAGCATTCGAATAGGGTCCGATCATGAACTAAAATAGCTTATCTTCGCTTAGAGGGCGGACCTACAGGACACAAATTTTGAAGGTTACAATATACAAACATTGTTGTGATCAAGTTTGGTTCCAATTGATTTCATGGTTTCAGAGGATGTGGTCCCATGTTAAACTATTTTCAGATCCTTTTTGGCAGAGACAACCTATGGACCATTATGGCTAAGTTTGGTTGCAATTGGACTAAACGTTTGTGAGAAGAATATCTTTGACTGTTTTCTTCCATTAGTTTTCCACTTAGTCGATTATTAACTATTCTCAAAAATACAACAGTCAGTAGAGTGGTTAACCATCTGAACTGGGCAAAGTCAAAATAAAAACAACAATCAAAAATAAAAAGACATCTGAATTGAAAAGATAAAAAAATGGTAAAAAAGCCCAATATTTCGACATAAAATGTCTTTTTCTTGGGTAAAGTAAAAATACAATTAAAAAGACAAAATGCGGAAAAATGGACCAAAAATGAAAAAAAATTGATAAGAAAAACAAATGTGTGACAAACTGATGTAAAACTATACATTGCTGGTACGAAAATTCCTTGATGTTCAAAACTATTGAAGAATTTCAAGTCTTTTGTCCTTGCCAACACAGAAATGGCTGAGATCTTTGGATCCACACCTATTTTAGCATTTCGGTAAAAGTTTGAGGCAACATTTATTCAGCAGCTCGCTTAATCCAAGAGATATATCTCTAAACCTGACTACAAGGGAAAAAAAGTGCAACAGGGACAGATGTTATACATGTACCTGTCCCTTTACTTTGGAAACTACTGAACTTCATGGCCCAATAACGTGTTCACCATCCAAAACGGATTCACCTGCATTACCGAGAATGTGATCTATGCGATTCAGTGCATTTGCTGCAGAAAACTATATGTTGGCGAAACGTGTCACTGACTGGGTGACCGTTTTGCGGAACATCTGCGCTCCGTTAGAAACAACAGTGACTGCCCAGTCGTTAACCATTTCTGACTCGCTAATTACAGCATCTCGGATATGAGGGTGACTGTTCTTATGAAAACCGACGGAACCATGAAACAGACAGGAAAATCTTCTTTGAACTTTCAGACTTCGAGGTTTGAACATCAAGGAACTTTAGTACCAGTAATGTATAGTATTATATCAGTTTGTCACACCACTTTATTTTCATATTTGTTTTTATTATCAATTTTTGTTTCATTTGAGGTCCATTTTCCACATTTTGTGTTTTTAATCCTTGTCCTCCCCACTCACTTTCCACTTATTTTCCTGTCCTTTCCTGCCCCTACCCATTTTTGTTTCACGATCCCAACATTTCAATCACGTATTTGTGAATGTGTTCAAGTTTGGATAGAATTATCAAATTCTCGGCTCGCTGCACACCTATCCCATCTTGGTTTATAGTTTCTCCATTTCTTCTAGCTTGTTTACATGTGTTTTTTTTTACTGTACCATAGAAAAAGACATTTTATGTCAAACTATTGGGCTTTTTATCACTTTTTTATCTTTTAAATTCAGAGGTCATTTATTTTTGTTTTCATTTTGACTTTGCCCAATTCAGGTGGTTAACCACCCTTCTGACTGGTGTGTTTTTGTATTATATAACCACCTCGCAACACTTATTTTGTCAACTATTCTCCGCTGATAGCGATCTTGGATTGGGTACCGATCTGCCGGAAAACTTTTTTGTGACAGACCAGCTAAAGACCAAAATTACTGGGTTTGGTACAAATTGAACCTATAGTTTTTAAGTAGAAAGTTTTTGAAATATTTTATATAGGGGCAAATATTAAACCGTGCTCCCTGCTGGCGGCCATCTTGATGAATTACGGACCTGTTGGATATATTTTTTTCTTAAAAAGATCATCTTTGGGCCATTTTGAGTAAGTCTGGTTCTGACTTGAATAGTAATCTCTGCTAAGATCTCATATGTGTGAAATGTTTCAACTATGGTACCCGTTGGCAGGCATCTTAAATAAGGGGCGGCCTGCCGGATACAATTTTTAAAGGGAACCATCCAAGGACCTGTGACTAAGTTTACTTCCAACTGGCCCAGTAGTTTCAGGGGAGAAGGTATTTGAATGAAAAGTTCACTACGAGAGCTGAGGTCAGACGCTGAAGAATTGCTGCATTTATTTTAATGACGAACGGGTACTCGTAAACTTATCGAAGTACATATTCTAATATAAGATATAATAATATCTCGTGCGGTTATATATGTGCGTACGGATTGCTTCTTATGGAAGAAAATAGAGTCAGATTGACAGAAAAATCCCGAGAATTTTCAAGTAGCTCACCTAGTCCTAGACGCAGACGATGTCATACATGTATATTTGTTCTAATAACTGTTTCTTTTTCAAACTTTTACGTTAGTAAAAATATGTAGGTATAATAAATTCATACCAGAAACAAACACACACAAAAACTATAATAATAACAAACAATGTTCAGCAGAACCATTTCTATAAGAATTCGAAATCAGTACGAACGTTTATCGTTCTTTGCACGTTGACAAGATTTTTTTGTATGTGCAATACAACGGTAACTGCTTAAAATGAACTTTCTGTAACCTTCAACGCCACTGCTTATTTTCACACCTTAACCGAATTTGATTATTGATGTGTTACATTATAGATGTAAAACGCATGCTAAAGCATTGGAGACTACAACTTACAGCGCAATAAAAGTTGGCTTGCCGGTGTTAGGATAAAATTGGGAACTGTAAAGTCCATGGCCACCAAAGAACATTTAGTTAAGTATTTTTTTGTGTTGAAGACAGTAGTGATTAGATTGCGCTGTTAACATTAAATGTTATGTAATAAAAAAAATACCGAAAGTTACTATTAATTTAGCTTTCTGCATATGCGCATTTCGACAACTAATGTCTCATCAATGCAGATCAAATCAAAACATTTGGAAATCCATATACCGAAATATTCATGTAAAAGCTGATAGAACAAATTACCCAAAGGATCTAAATAGTAAAGCGAAGATCGGCTATGGACAGAGCTATGCGAGAGGGAGATACTCCTTAGTTTTGAACACAATTTTGTTGAATTTAGATATTGCATGTTTCCAAATAAAATCGGTTATCGGGCCAGGACCGAAGTACTGGCTACTGGTTAGGTGAATACCCTCGGGGACTAGCAGTCCACCAGCAGAGGCATCGACCCAGTGGTAATTAATAACAAAATACAAAAAGGTATTGCCAATTTAGTTTTCTGCATATGCGCATTTCGACAACTTATGTCTCATCTGTGCAGATCAAATCAGAACATTTGGAAATCTATAATGTAAAGGATAGCTAAGACTCATTGAGTTTCAAACAAACTTGAAAAAATCTCTTGCTGTCGACGTAGTAGCATCAAACATCTTGTTTACGACTCTCTTGTATAATTTAGGGAATGTATCAGTGAACTCGGGAATATGTTTTTCTTTAAAGAAACCGACAAAAAAGTAGCCCAAGCTAGATCCCTTTTTTTGCTTATCATGGCTAAAACGGGTTGTGAATACAAAGAGCCATGAAACTGAAATGTATTAATGTATAAAAGTGATTCTGTATATCTTGGAGTTTGATATCCGTAGGGACACAACCCCGGTGACATGCAGGTTTGTGCGAAAAGTGTTTTACAGCCATAATAACCTCGCTGTTCGTCAGCTATGTCCCCACTGAAAACAAATATACAAGTATTACCCTTTCGAGAAGTGAAATATCCAAAAACTTATAGAGCATGGTTAGTGTCCTCGATAATATAACTTTCGTATATTTCAACATAGCGGTTAGATCAACATTAATGAAATGAATCTACTTTGCATCGGGTAAAATATTCTTTTTCTTTTCCTCATTTTTAAAAATATTTCAGCTTCATCTCAAGCAATCCCCTGCACGTAAGGGGGAGAAACTATTTCATTTATTCTGTTATTAGAAACGTACTTCGGTGACACAGATTCCTATTTGTATATTATTTTGCAATGTGTTGCACTCAAACAGAGAGAATATGGACTATTTGTGTTTGTTATTCATATATATTTCGTCAGCAATAAATGTAATGTGGCGAAGCATACACAAGTATGTGATAATGACAGCATTTGTCACGTATTTCTATTACATAGCAGACGTTCAGATAATTACCACATTTATTGCAAAAATATTTCCATAACAAATAATGCTAGTGATGACTGCATTTGTTTGATACATAATATTCATCCTCTATTTTTATACCAAAGGTTCAGAAAAATGTCTTAAGTTTATGATGTGTGCCATATTCACAATGTAAAAAAGGCAAATATTTTCATGGCACTTGGTGTTAAATATACCAGGGAACTCATTTAATATTTACATTTGTTCGTTACAAAATAATTGGTCAGTTCTTCTCTGCTGATGGTAGAATAAACCTACCCAGTGGTCAGTTCTTCTCTGCTGATGGTAGAATAAACCTACCCAGTGGTCAGTTCTTCTCTGCTGATGGTAGAATAAACCTACCCAGTGGTCCTACCCTATTTGGATTATCTGATTTACGCACAGTTAGCAATATTTCAGAACGAGAAAATTTTATGCAATTCAAAAATATCATAAAAAGGAAGAAATCGAGGTGCAAGGCACTACCTGGGCAAGAAGTTGATTTGTCATCAAAATATTGGAGAAAGGGGTCGGGACAGGAAATTTAACCTTATATACGACTCCAGTGAGTCTTGAATATAGATTAGAAGGGTATTTATACTGTATGGGTTATGAGGTTTCTCCATAATTTGCGTAATAGTTTGTGGACAGGCTGTCTGTTTTATAACCTGGCAAATCCGCATCGACAGAATATTCTACCATCAGAGGAGGCATCAAGAAAGCCGATTCATGTACCGTGAATGTATATCGAATTTTGCAATATGTAAATTTTAGATTTTTTTTATAAAAGTATCTAAATCGTGTGTAGCTCTGTCCTAATCTACTTTTGGGATAATTTTGGTTAGTTGTTCTCTATCAACTTTTACATATCTTTCCTCCAAATGTTTTGATTTGATCTGCACTGAAGAGACACAAGTTGTCGAGATGGCCATCTGTAAAAAATACATGTAAATATAAAATTTACAGTAGTTTCGGTATTTAATTATTTATTTAATTAATGAACTTATGAGGAGAATTTGTCTGATCTGCTCAAGTTCTAATAAAGATGACCGATTTAATTTCACATACTGATACTAAAATGTTTAATCACTGTTTGTGTCTGGATAGTCTTTCTAAGGAAGTTAATACTTATAGTTGGGAAAAAATTCCTTCAATTCGTTTAAAACATAATTTAATTTAAATCACAACTAATCCTTACAGGGTTCATCCATAAATTCCAAAATAATTCAGAAATGAAGTTATTTTATGGTATACGCAATCACAACAATCCATTATTCAATTGATTGCCTGTTTGAAATAAAAAAAAATTGTATCAATTTGGTAATTGTCTAATGTAGGAAAGAAAAATCCGCAAGCAAAAGATGCGTTAGTATACGATTTCAAACTGCAATTTGATTTACAATTTTTAAATTTCTTCTTTTCTGCATGCATCTGTTTATTTTTGTCGACGCTAAAATTACATTAATTATTAAATGGTGTGTACCATGCTATAAAAAAAAACGTTCCTTTGAAATAAATGTATTGTAAAAGTTCTGATGAACACTAATAGTTGTTGTCAAATCGTTTGTCTTTCTCAATCCTATATGTATTTATCCCTCTTATTTTCATAATAGAGTCGATTTACGATGCCGATGTTGGAATTTCAGTGATCAGCAATTAATTCTTCAATCTCGAGTTTTTTTTCAAACTTCATATAAGCTTGCACTTGTATTGTGTAAAAATAGATGTTGTAGTTATTTTGATTGTTTAGTTGATAAGTTACCAATGAACATATTTCAGCTACATCAGGACGAAAACAAATTAATCAATTCATAAAATTTAATTTAAAGAAGAAAGAAATAAAAGAGAAATGGACAACAGTTTTGATTGCCACTGGAAAGGGGAGAAATGGGTAAGGACAGGAAATTTAGCCATCTATAAGACACCAAGTGCATCTCCTTAAAGAAATATAGAAGTGGTCTTTATACTACATGGAGCCTGGCGTTTCTCTATGCAGTTTGGCCATAATGGTTCGCGGTCAGGCTTCCCATATTACATGACCCGACTACCCCACATAGGCATTTCCCCTACCCACCAATTTGGGATACGATCGGCAGCTCTGTAGCCGAAACTCCTGAAAACCGATTCATGTGCCGAATGTTGTTCATTTTGTGGTTAGAGCATCATCTATATGATGAAAACACAAATTGAAGGATCTTTTGGAAGCGTAATGCGGGACTTTCGAGATAGGAAGGAACTGTCTTGTAATTGAAGGCGGATACCAGTAAGAAGGAAAACCGGATTTCTAAACCTATTGAAATAAATAAACATATGTATACCACGTAAAAGACAAACTTTTTATGAAATTGAAGTGCATTTATAATTTACCCTATATGAGGCGAAAAATAATTAATCTGAAGCGCTACATATCGATTAAATATTAATCACCCTTTGCTCAACAGTGCTCATTATTTCGTGATTCCCAGTGTATGAATGTATTGATTTTTTACGTATAAAAATAGATCTGTTACCGGAGGGAACACGATTCAAAAGTCAAGTATTTGAATTCAACATTTAATCGCCAAAGAGTGGAGTAATATCATAAATATTCCTATCCTCCTGGAAGATTCCAACTCACCCAAAAATGTCATATGTTTATCATTGTAAACTTTTATAATGTTGCTGATGTTTAAGCAATTATTTTTTTACCTAGAGTGTTGTGTCTATGTCGATTTGTTTTATGTATTGTATTGTATTAGTTGTTTTATTTTGACCTTGAATTCTTGACCTATAGTGTTATGGTATTTATTGTTGTTTTATACCGTAAGCCAATCAAAATATTTTGTTGTACGTTTCACCCCATAATGATCCAGTTTGTGAACCAGCGAATATCTCCCAGCACGATGTCATTTCATAGTGATTCTGCCCATTTTTTTTATAAGTTTAAAATTGCTTTGGAGAGGTCTTTGTTTGGTAGAAAAGTTTGAGGACGATTGCAACGGTTCTATTGGGCGGATGGTCTTGGGCATTGATCAAACGTTATATGACTTAATATATAACGTATTTTTCCTTTCCTACGGTTGAAAATGTTATAAATCCATCAGCATTAGTCAGTCGAAAACAATGCCCCACGTTTACTTTGCACAGTTCGAAATAAAAATGAAAACAATGCTATCTGGCGAAGTTGCTAGCTGAGATGATGAGATCACCACAGCGGATAATAAACTCGTCGCCTTTTCAAAAACGAAGCCCATTTCTTCCTCTAAATCTTCCATGACAATACATTTTGTAAGAGAAAATATAGCCCTAGACCGGTAAACTGGTACATGTATATGGCCAGCCCATGAAGGGGAGGAGGCAGAAGATATTTTGCACTAATTAAACCTTGCTTTGTCACAATCAATCTTTACCCATCCGTGTATTGTTGGGGTTAACCCCGATAGTTTTGCCCGTCTCCGCTACTTTTTCTGTAGAAAATTTTCAAAGAAGCAATCCAAGTCGTTTGACGGACACGTATTTTTCTCAACACGCTGTTTTCAGTACATTTTTTCAAAGTTGTAACCTTACCCGACGGAGTCGATGTTTCAATGTACAATACGAAGCATTTGAAGGCACAACTTAATTAATAAATTTAAAACGAATTTATGACCCAACATAATTATTGTTTCTTACGGAGTACAGCTGCTCAGTTATTAGGAATTACCTGTAAAGTTTCTTTTTACTCTCGTCATTTGCAGCATTTGTTTTGTTTTGACGTATATTGACTAAGATGTTGGTCTTGAATGTAAAAAGTATGTCGCTCCAGGTTCTTGTAATACTTCTACGTCTGTATACAAAGACATTTCTGTTGTCAACTGTGGTTATCTTTCTGCACGCATATTTTTAACCTCAACATGCTGTAGGACGTCTTTATGTGCTACTTGAATTTTCGAACGCGTACGATTTGTTTTTACAATCAATGTCGAATTCCGCCGTCAGTATTGTCCTTTCATTGCCATTCGATGCGTTTGTTTAGTTTATTTTATGTCACCAGCAACACCAGTGATGTTTTGTCTGTCGAGTTCCAAATCCTCTCTACAAATCAATGCTCTTTTACTTAAAAGAGCAATTTAGATTTCCACTTGTTTTCGATAAGAATGATTGAATAACAAAATATATAATACCGATGTTATAGTAAAATTTGGTTTCTGTATATGGCCGTTACGACAAGTTATGTCTCTTCATTGAAGATCAATTTTGAAGACAATAAACCCAAATATGTGTAAAAGCTAGGAGAGAACGAATAACCATCAGGACATATTTGACAAACCAAAATAAGCTATGGACAAAGCTATGCTCGGTTGGGTTACCTTTCAGCTCTACGTTAAAATTTCTAAAATTTTGATATTGCAAGTTTCCAAAACAAAAACCTGTTTTTTGGTAAGCATCGAAGCACTGACTACTGGGTTGGTGAATACACTCTATGACTTAACAGTACACCAACAGAGACATCAGCCCATTGGTAATAAATAACAAAATTGTTGGGTCATGCGCCAAACATTTACATTTTCTTGTATATGGTGCATGGATATCACCTCTTATTTGCCCCCCCCCCCGCCTTTTTCACCTCTAATTTGTCTTCAAAGTTGAAGAGATTTACCATTTACAATAACAAGAAGAATATATTTTTATTGATACACGATGACAATTGGTCATACTTTTTGCTCCCCGGCTATTCTCCATCCCCACCTTTCATTGAAAACACCCAATATGGATTGATTATATTTATGACATTTTCTATTTGTGTTCTTCCCATGAGCTCTTCTCATGAAAAGTAGACGCCATATGCCGGGGATGTTGAAATATTACTGCTCTGAAACGGGAAGTTCACTACTGGAAAGTCGATTGCATCACCTTTCTAATAATTAGACAATGAAAGGTATGGAGAAAACGCATAAGGGACAAAGTCTCTAAAAATACATCGTAGAATTAACAAAATACCGAAGTTACTGTGAATTTTGTTTCTGCATATGCACATTTCGAAAACTAATGTCTCTTCAGTGCAAATCAAATTAAGAAATTTGAAAATCCATCAATCGAAATATGTGAAAAAGCTGACAGAGAACAAATTCCCAATAGGATCTAAAAAGAAAAGCCCAAATCAGCCAAGGACAGAGCTATGCAGGAGGGAGATACTCCTTAGATTTGAACAAACTTTTCAAGTTTTCAAATAAATCGGTTTTCGGGCCAGCACCGAAGCACTGGGTACTGAATTGGTGAATACCCTCAGGGACTAACTGTTCTTCAGCAAGTGCATCGGCCCAGTGGAAATAATCAACAAAATACCGAAGTTACTGTGAATTTAGTTTCTGCATATGTGCATATCGACGACTTATTTTTCTTCAGTGCAGATCAAATCAAAACATGTGGAAATCCATAAACTGAAATATGTTTTGTTTTCAGAGAACCATCATTTGCTTAGTTTTCAGATATTTAATTATTGTTTTGACTGCACTAGTTTGATGTTTAACCTAGGAATAATATTGTGAATTGAGGTGATTATACAATTGTTGTGGAATCCGTGGATTTCCCGGACAAGATTGTTTTTGACCGATTAAAACCAACCACCCTTCCGAGTACTACACCAACACGTTATCACACTGTCAATTCGTAACTTAAACGTGCCATTACGTAGAAATATCTACTGAAATGTGACCAGACATATCAAACCTTCTACGATTCTTCTACGTTTCATAAGGTACTTACTAACTACGCATTTCTACGTTTATGTTACGTTTTGTCTTATTTGGTTGCGTTTAAACCTTGTAAAAAATAAAATAAATACACATATTCCAAGCAACAATGCGATTTGCTTCATACTTTGCAGCTTCCCTGCCTCCTACAGCTATAATAAATACAAATATACGACAGCTGAAAATAAACCGAAGTTGCATAGTAAATGGTTATTTTTTTAACATTGTGTACGTGTTTCAAGGAGTAACCTCCTAAAAGCAGTATTAAAATCAATTGTTATATGGAGGACGGTGAAAGATTGAAATTTCTCAGTGAAATAAAAGTGATAATTAACTGTGAAATTATTTTCCATAATATCACTCTAGGAAGTGACGTCATAATAGACGTCGTCAACGTTGTTGTTACGTAAACGTCTCAGCGGATTAACATGGAAAACGTAGTTCATGAAAAGAGTCGTAAATTAAACCATTAAATATGCGAGAACTAATCTATAAAAAATATAAAAAACAACTAATCCTAGATTCTGATTATCAAAAAAAAAAAAATTCAACCCATGATCGAAAAACACTGTAATTCACTCATGAGTGAATTACTGCGTTGTTCGATTATTCGTTGGATATTTTGCGATAATCAGAATCTCGGATTACTTATAGTATAAATAATATGGAACGGCAAAATCTAAAAATAGTCTGAAATCAGGTCTTATCATCACAAATTTGAAAACATGAGACCAAATCCAGTACCAACAACATGAACTACGTTTTCCATGCTATTCCGCTGTCCCGAGTTACTATCGTTGTTTTCGTTTGTCTCTTGTATTTTTATTGTTTTTTTTCTTGTGAAGTTCCCTTGTAGATTGTGGCATGTGACTATGCTTTTCGGCCATTGTAGGCGTTTCCTGTTATCTTTTTAGCTCACCTGACCGGAAAGGTCAGTGTGAGCTGTTGCCATCACTTGGCGTCCGTCGTCCGTCCGTTAACTTTTCACATTTTCATCTTCTCCTCTGAAACCATTGAAGCAAATTCAACCAAACTTTACAGGAATGATGTTCTAAAGGTCCTTTACAAAGATTGCTCATTTCGTTCCGATCCGTTAAAAAACGTGGCCGCCAGCGCGGAAGTTAGGTTTGACATTGGGCACTATGGGAAAAATCACTTTTCATTTTTCCTCTGAAACCCCTGAAGCAAATTTACTATGGGAAAATCACTTTTCATCTTTTCCTCTGAAACCCCTGAAGCAAATTTAACAAAACTTTACAGGAATGATGTACTAGAGGTCCTCCAGTAAGAATGGTAATTTTGTTCTGATCCGATAAAAAACATGGCCTCCAGCGCGGAACTTAGGTTTAACATTGGACCCTATGGGAAAAATCACATTTTCATCTTTTCCTCTGAAACCGCCGAAGCAAATTCATCAAAATTTTACAGGAATGATGTACTAGAGGTCCTTCACTAAGAATACTCATTTTGTTCCTATCCGATATTTAACATGGCTTCAAGCGCGGAACTTATGTTTAACATTGGACCCTATGGGAAAAATAACATTTTCATATATTTTCCTCTGAAACCGATGAAGCAAATTCAACAAAACTTTACAGGAATGATGTACTAGAGATCCTTCACTAAGAATGCTCATTTTGTTCCGATCCAATAAAAAACATGGCTGCCAGCGCGGAACTTAGTTATAACATTGGACCGTATGGGAAAAATCTTATTTTCATCTTTTCCTCTGAAATCGCTGAAGCAAATTCAACAAAACTTTACAGGAATGATGAACTTCAGGTCCTTCACTAAGATTGCTAATTTTGTTCGGATCCGATAAAAAACAGCACGGAACATTATTTTAATATTGGACCCTATGGGAAAATCACATTCTGATCTTCTCCTCTGAAACAGTCAAAGGAAATTCAACCAAACTTTACAGGAATGATGAATGGAAGGTCCTTTACAAAGATTGCTCATTTCGTTCCGATTAATAAAAAAACATGACCACCAGCACGGAACATAATTTAACATTAGCCCCGTATGGGAAAATCACATTTTCATCTTCTCCTTTGAAAGAGCTGAAACAAATTGAACCAAACTTTACAGGAATGATGTACTAAAGGTCCTTCACTAAGATTGCTCATTTCGTTTCGATCTGATAAAAGACATGGCCGCCAGCACAGAACAGTTTAACATTGGACCCTATGGGAACTTCTCCTCTGAAACGGGTGAAGCAATTTCAACCAAACTTTACAGGAATGAGGAACTAAAGGTCCTTTATAAAGCATGCTCATTTTGTTCCGATCTGATAAAAACATGGCCGCCAGCACAGAAGATATGACTGAAAGTCTTTTACAAAGATTGCTCATTCTGTTCTGATCAGACGAAATCAAAGCTCCGATGGAGCTGAATCTCGACGCCCTGAAAATCTACACGTGGCAAAACTTCGTAGTCATCCAGTCATCCAAAGCACTGCTGCTGCGTCTGCATGTATTAAGTTATTCCCTCATACGTGAAAATAATCGGATTGTGTGATATCCGCGTGTCGATTTCATTGCTATAAATATATGCAATACACTGTCACAGGTAAACAAATGTTATTTTCATCTTTGACAAATAACTGCGCGACAGGTTCGTTGATCCGAGACGCAATATATAAAAACGACTAATTTGATAAACATGCATATTGTTTTCAATTCAATATTACAACACCGTATTCAACTCAAGAAAATGAAGAAATATAGCTTAAAAACACAATGTATATGATTTTGAAAGAAACTTGCGCACTATATTTTATCGGAAGCAAGAAGATCATCTTTTAGAGCTGTTAATAGGCTTGAAGCCTCACGTGATTTTTTCTTGTCATATTAACATCTCTCCAGCCATTTCATGGCTTCGAGATAAAAATGGCTACCAGCAAGGAACATGGTTTAAAATTGGACATTACAGAAAAATCACATTTTCATCTCCTCCCCTGAAACCGCTGTAGCAAATTTAATCCAACTTTAAAGGACTGATGTACTAAAGGTCCTTTACAAAGAATGCTCATTTTGTTCTTATGTGACAAAAAACATGGCGGCCAGCACAGAATGTACGTTTTACTTTACATTGGACTTTATGGGAAAAATCACATTTTCATCATCTTCTCTGAAACTGTTGAAGCAAATTGTATTGGAATGATGAGTAGAAGGTCCTTTGCAAAGTTTACTCATTTCAATAGGACAAATTAAAAAAACGAAAAAAAAACAAAAACAAAAAAAACACAGGTGCTAATAGAGAACATAGCCAAACATAAGACCTCCATTGGTAAAAAAACATTATTTTTGGTCATCCATTGCAGAGAAGTATTTTGTCAGGTGAGCGATAGAGGCTCAGTCTCTGAGCCTCTAGTTTATTCTATCTACCGAATGAAATACACGGTATGAAGCCTCAGATATTTTGAGGGTTTATATTTAGAGTTAAAAACCCAAATTATAAAATTTAGGATACAATTTTCATGCCAATGCGTTTTGCTGTCCAAAATACAAAAAATACCAAAGTTGCATAATAAACGGTAAATTTTGGAAAGAAAGCGTGACTATTAACATATCAAAACAGTACTTCTGAGACATGCTGGCTACTCAATTACATAAACTGTCTTGTCCCTTATATAATGTACAAATTGGAAAACTTTACTACAGTAGTACATAAATACAGATAAATACAGATAAAATGTTTTTCTAAAGGTTATATTTCCAAAAAAAACGTTAAGAGTTATTGTTCTTTCCATGTATACTAGATCTTTTATTTAAAACGTTTTTTTTCAGTAAAAATAATGTAGGAAAAAAAGACTTCTCACTGTCGAAGGTCTCATGTTGATTTAAAGCAACAATACGAGGGTTATTTCATTGCTCTTTTCTACCATTTATTTGTAGAGACTTGTGTATTAACTCAGTATACTCTCATTTTTTATCCAGTTATTAATAAAGTCGTCTTATCATTTTACTACAACTGCAACTGAAAAGGGGGATATACAAAGCAAGACATCTGATGCAACTCAGAATGCTTTTATATTATCACTTTTTCAAAAGAAAAAAATATCTCAAAGTTAAAATCAAAATTTGCATAGTCCGTCAATATGACAAAGTGTGAAGAAATGACTAATAGACCCCTTTCATGATAACTGCATGCCTATGATTTTCAGTGGAAAACGATAACAGTTCCCACAAAAATGACGTCGTATGACGGTTAATTAAGACGTCACATATTTTATGACGTTGCAATTTACACATACAAAGACATATGAGGTGCATTTTTTAAAATTCTGATCATGTTCTTGATCGATGATCATGATCTTGATACTAGTGATTGCATTTGGAATCCCCGATCATGATCATAATCACCAAATAAGACCCTTGACCATTTCTGATCAACGATGGTGGTCAAATATTTAATTCTATAGGTATAAGAAATTCTGAACATAAACTTGCGCTAAGAATATATTTTGTCTTCACTTTACTTAGTCTACTTATCATTTTACTTCAACTTAAAAAGAGTATACTACTGCCGTTGTTTTTTAAAATGGGTAGATTACATAAATCTAATACCAGGCAGAATGTCAAATAGAAAAATCCTAGACATCCAAGGGCAAGATTTCAAGTACTCGGACGAAGCTCCGAGACTCTAGAAATCTTACCCTTTTATTACGCCACTTCGGTATTTTTGATTTTGAGGTCCATCCCCCCCCCCGGTATCCAAAACAATTCATCGTCCAATACAAAAGTACAGACATGCCGATACAAACAACGAGACATCGCTGGATCTACCAAATGTTTTACAAAGCCCTTATCGAAGTTGTTAAACTCCATTTTGACAGCTGTAAAAGAGCGTTTCAGAACAATGGTGATACTTGCTTTTAAAGAATAGTTGTAAATGAAATGTGGGTATTGAAAAACACAATGGATCTACTTTACAGCTTTAAACTGTAGATAATTATCACACTGTAACGGCATTGGAAGTGTTGACTTCTCCATGCTTCATATTACCATTCCTCATAAACAACTAAAATATAGGCTGGAAGATTTAATTCATATCTGACGCTCCTGTAAGAGATCAGGATTACTTTTTGAAAAAGACTCTGAATCGGAGAAAAAGCATATACGTACAGAAGAAGTGATTAAAATGTTAGAGTTTCTGATCGACAATACGTTTGTCCCATTTGGAGGAAATTATTTTTCAACAGAGTTCTAACATGCACAAACTGTGCATATCTCTTAGCGGATTTGTTTCTGTACTCTAATGAGGCTGAATTCATCGGAGGGCTTCTTCGAAATAATAAGAAAAATAACTAGCCCAATCCTTTATTTTGCCACTAAACAACCGTCGGTGTGGTGATTTTCTTCATCTGATCCATCAAAAAGAGCTCGAAGTTTAATGCAGATACTTTCACATTGGCTTATTCCTTGACCTTCATTTTGAAATTTTTGACAGAGAAACTGTATGACAAAAGCGATGACTTCACTTTTCCAGTAGTCAACTTCCATTTTCTTTGTAGCAACATTCCCAACTTTTCGCTACTCAAGGGCATGTGGTCGATACATTGACTTCCTTTTTTGAGCCCTGTTGCTTACAAATAGACTTTTTAAATAAAGGTATGTTACCCATAACTTTAAGTCGTCACTCCACAAGTTTTACAGTCGACATCATAAATTTGTGGGCCGCTATGGGATAACAAACAGAGGATAACAGTAAATACCTACAATGGCCGAAAACCACAATCACATGCCACAATGCACAAGCAAACTGCATCAGAAAATCATAAATGAAGACAAGAGGCACTCAAAAATAAAGATAGGAACTCGGGATACCCGGACTTGGTACCAGCAAGAGCAAAAGCAAGTGGTAAAGTTAAACCAGTTTATGGGAACCAAAACCTCCCCTTTCTATATCCCGTTTCCCTATAGTAAAATAAACAAACTAATAAAACCCAATACATGTAGAGTACTATCTCTATGACCATCATCTTGAAAAAAAAATATGACAAGATGGGTCAAAGAGTGCTCGCCGCTATATGTTAGCTAGGTAAAGGAACCTAGCCTGCTGGTAAAACACTGTCGCACTACGGAAGAAAAATTTAACTCAAAACTCAAGGGTTTGGTAAAGAGCCGTCGTTTATTTCAGTGGACATCGGCAGTATCAGTGAGAGGTCAGATTTTCTGGATTTGTTTTAGTTTACAGAAATAGGACCCATTCCGTGGTTGTGCGGGATTAATAAATACACAACCCATCTTTCGGATGGGATGTAAACTCAGGTCCACGTGTTGGAGTGTACATTTCACAGTTGATTCGTTACTGTCGAGCTTGTAGTTTGTACAGTGATTTTTTGAACAGAGCAAAAACACTGTCCCAAAAGCTGCTTAGTCAGAGATTAGTTCAACCTTTGTTAATTTCATCCCTCAAGAAATTCTATGGCCGTCATCATAGCATCATTGAAAGATATGACGTGTCAGTATCCCAAATGAAAGTGGACATTTTCAGCTAGATTCACGTCTTCCCGGATTTGACTACCGACTTTGACATTTTCCCGGATTGAATCACTCACAGTGTGACGGGTGCTGTTAACAGAGCAGGACATGCTTACCCTTCCNGAGCACCTGATGTCACTCTCAGTTTCACTGGAGTTCACACTGTGAGTGCCTTTGTTCTGAATGTTGTAATTTCTGGTTCTGTGCTTTGTATCTGTCTAATGTCATTGTTTTTGTGTCTAACGTCATTGTTTTCTGTGTTCTCGTTTTTGCCCTGTCTTTGGACTCCGATTTTTGTGAATTTCACCCTTTGTTCCTTCGGTATTCTACTGTCGTTGTTTGGAAGAAATGCCACGCTTCCTGCACGTTAAAGAACCCTTGAAGCAAGCTCTTTTTGAGTGGTCCGTAGGTGATCGACTACAAGGCTAAATTCCCTGCCCCTTTCGATTTCACCCTTCTTTTCCAGTGGCAGTCAGAATTTCCCGTCCAATGACCCTTTCCATACCTCAAAGTGATTATTAACAAACTTGTTCTCGTCTTGATATAGCTGAATTATTGCTCAGTAGACATTAAAAGTATTTAATATTCTATCCGGAAATCTGTAACCTTGTTGTAAATGTTTGTATTTTGGAGTAAGGTTAATTTACGCTCATTAAGGTAAGAGGATACCAAATGAGAACAATTTCGATTGCCATGAAATTTTGCACATATAACGTATGCTTTGATTTATTATCAAAATCGCAATTGTATGACAGACGATGGAATTTGGAAAAAAAAAACATCGAAACATTGTGTTCTATGTAAGTTGAAAAACCATAACGTTAAGACCGATAACTCTTGACGTAACGTCATTTGGTTTCCTCTTACGTTTGGCATATTCAATCCAAACACCCCCATTCCTGACTGCCTTGTGTGTCAGAGTTTTTGGCTGACTGCATTAAAATAATACCAGAAAATGACAGCTTACATAATTACTTTAGAGCAGTCGTTAAGCAGTAAAGAAATTGTTATAGAAAATTTAATCAAGTGTAGTTAGAGGCCTTCTCGGCATCAAAACTGTACTTGGTGTCTTTTTGCAAAGGAAACGAATCAAGTACCATTGAATCCAGGGGCACAAGTAATACCACTGAGTACCTTCTATATAATATATAAATTTGAATCTTTTTATTTTTAAGATCATAATTATGTAATCTTTTATTACTGTCGTTCACGAAGCTGTTAAGTAGTTAGATTTTTACACAAGCTATCCCATTTAGTCAAATAAAAGATCAGAAATAATAAGTTTAAGCATTCCTGAAACTTGCAAGGAACATAATTAGATTTCTATTTCTTGACGAGAAAGCTTTAAGCTAAATAGTACAAATGAATTGCGATTCATTATTGGATTAGTGCAATAAGGATTGCAGCACAAACTGGTACCAAATATAGATGTCACTTCAAAATTTAATTTGAAATACTTTAATAATGGAACTAAAATACACATACAACCATACCACGTATGCCAGTTTGAATATGAGTTATTCGAGACAAAGACAGCTGTACAGTACATTACATTCAAGGTAATCATTTTAGCAAGTTATTTTTCAATTGGAATTGGTGTAAGCTCCTGGACAAGAATTTCAGACGGAGTTTAAAAAAAACTTTCTAAGAAAATTCCAATTAAACAGAGTCAAACAGATATATACGTATATAGAAACTCCATACTTGGCAGATCAAGGTCAGACGAAGTGTTAACCATTTAACCCTGAATGATAAAACTTTATAAGAAAATTCGCAATTAAACAGATTTAAGCAGACATATACGTATATAGAAACTCCATACTTGGTAGGTCAAGGTCAGACGAAGTGTTAACCATTTAACCCTGAATGATAGCATTGCGATTTTACACCGAATAGAACAATACAATTAAACTGATGCGATACCTTTACTTAAATTTTGACAACGACTATTAATAAAGATACAACTAAGCAAAGTAAATATCAAAGGTATTCTTAAAAATAATAATGATATTTCACTTATATTTGTTGTTAAGAGCCGATATTAAAACAACATTCAAAACAAATGCACTTACAGTATGAACTCCCATAAAACCAAGAGTCGCATCAGGAGATCCGGAATAGTAAGTGCTTTTTGTAATATGATCTGTTTCTCCACTCATATCAGGCTGAATTCATCGAAGGGCTTCTTCAAAATAAAGATTAAAAACTGGTCGAGTCCTTTAATTGCAGCTTCTTTTATACAGACGATATTTTATCACTAAAGAACCCTCGCTTTGGGGATTTTCTTATCTGATCTATCCAAAAGAGCTCGAAATAAAGGATACTCAAGATACTACGACATCCTTGTTCCTTGATTTTGGCTGTATGACGAACGCTATGACTTCACTTTTCCAATAGTCAACTTCCTTTTTCTTCGAGTAATATTCCAAAAGCACCGGCATATGTACTTTACATCTCCCAACTCATTCGCTATTCAAGGGTCTGTGGTCGTTACAGTGACTACCCTGATAGAGCTCGGATGCTTACAAATAGGCTACTTAAGCAAGGGTGTGTTACACATAACTTGAAGTCATCACTACATAAGTTTGATGGTCTTCATCACGATCTTGTGGACCACTATGGGATATCTTTTCCAGATGACAACAGATCTCTTTTTGCCAATTAAGTTTGTTTTTATTCTACCGGATTAGACTTTACTACTAGAATATGACATGTTCAAGACGTAGGGTGTCTTATAGGAAGCAGGAGATGCTTACTCTACCGATGCAACTGATATCAACAATATTTTTTATGAGGTCCTATGTCTGTGTTTCCTAGTCTTTCCGATGTTGCCATTATCCTTGGATTGTTCGTTTTATACTGACGGTTCGGTTTTCACTTACTTAACTCATGGAGTTATGGCGGGGGATTTTTATTTCTGCTTAAACTGGTAAAATTCTGTAATTAATTGTCTTGTATATATGAATAATTTCGGATGCTTTACTTTGTCATTTTCATGATTTCATCGGGGCTATTTTTTTCCTTGTTTAGTGAATGGGGTGATAACAAAATTACCGAACAGAATTGCCGAGAGCCAAAGTCCATGAGGCAAAAAAGACAAAGCAGGTGGAATCCTGTGGAATGAGTCGTAATTAAGAATAGAAATCAATAAATGATTTTTTTTCTGCAGCTTTGTAGCTTAAAATCAAGTTAAAAGTAAACTCTGACAAGATTTCGGTTGTGCGCATGTTATACTATAAAGCCCACAAGCTTTACATTATACGAAATGTTTGGTAATATTTTATGTTATCTAGACACACAGTTATCCACAGAAATCGAACAAAAATCTAATTTTGTGGAGAAGTTTTGCTATATATATTTAATCTGTTAAAGTACTAGTATATGAAATATACAAAAATTTAGTTTAATTGAAATAGACATTCAATCATGTAGTAAAATGTAAATGAATATTATCCTGCATCCCGGTATGAGGCAATTTTTGTTGCATAAAGAATAAAATATTCATTTCAATCACATTAGTTACTGATTTAGATCCAAAGTTATGATTGCTGCTAGTTTTATGACACCGTAGAACTTGATGTTTTGACAAGCCAATATTAGGCTGTAGTTGAGTCGTAAAACATCTTTAATGGAATTACGATTAACGTGCAATAAAAGTTATTTTCTGTCTAGAAGAAAATTATAATTGATAGCAAAATTTATATTTACGGAAAAGAAGATGAACAGCAAGCTTCCATAGTGGCAGTGAAAGTGACAGAATTATATTATAGTCATAAAACTATGCAACATGACGGACCAACAATTGAGTTAATGGATCCTGAACACTTTCCGATAAAAGTTTGCGTGCAGCATGAAGAATAAATAGCGGTAATCAATGACCTTACGCTTTATTTCCAGAGTAACTTTGTCTTTATTGTAATCTTATTCTTTTTGTATGATGAAAATAAACCACATTGTCTTCAACAGAGTTGAGTAATACTTTTAAATGATACAAAAAGCGACAAAACAATTAGATCTGCAATTAAATACTGCTCATTGATTGACTGGTTTTGAAATGAGGTGCCTTAATGATGACGTATTCCCTAACCACTTAATAAACAACCAATAGAATATTGTTATTAAGTATGGACAATCTACACCTGATATAATGGTTAAACAAAAGATTTGTATCCTACCCAACTTATATTCTGTTGATCTGCATATTCAGAGATTTTTTTATACCGTACATGTTTTACTCGACAGACAATAAACGGAAAACGGGGCTTATTCAAAATCGTCAATAATTATCGAAAAAAATATCTAGGAACGCCCGCGGCTTGTTCGAAACGTTCATAATCACCGACAAAATATTAGAAACGACGGGTCTTATGCAAAGTCGCTCATGATTACCGACCTGATATAAAGGACGGCTTGGTTTTAGTAAAAACCGTTTAAAATCACCGACAAAATATGAAGGAACAGCAAATGCTTATTAAAAACCGTTCATTATTACCATATTGCTGTGGTCAAGCAAGTGGCAAAACTTCCAGTTTAACAAAATTAAGATTTACACCCACGCTCTCTACCTTTCATTGACCCACCGTCGTGCATTGACAACATTGTATACATTTGTCAGGTTTTCACGTCTGATATATCTACAATGTAGACATTTGACATCGATGAATCTAACACATTGTGTAAGCTTGGGGTGTTAATCTTGACTTCATTCCACTTCCTTGACCGCAGCAATAATATATCCATGGAGGAACAACAAGGGTTCGTTCAATACTGTTTATAATTAACTACCCAATATCAAGGAACGCTATTGGATTATTAAAAAACATTCATAAGTACGACAACATTTTAAGGAACGCCTAGGGCTTATTCAAAACCGTTCATATTTACCGATAAAATATGAAGGAAGCCGTTCATATATACCGATAAAATATGAAGGAACGCCTTGTCTTATCAATACCGTTTATAATTCCCTAGTCATCATTAAGGAACGTCTGGAGTGTATTCAAAACCATTTATAATTACCGTTGCCTGTGGTTTAACCAACCGTTTATTACTGACAATATTGAAGTTACGCCTGGGACTAATTCAGAACAGTTCATAATTACGGACAAAATATGAATGAATTCCTGGGGCTTATTAAAAGACCGTTCATAATTCACTGACAAAATTTCATGAACGCCGGGGGCTTATCCAAAACCATTCATTATTGTGTACATATATATTTGCAGACAAAATATGATGGAATGCTGGGGTTTATTCAAATCCGTTTAATATTGCCAAAGCATGTAGCTTATTCGAACTGTTCATTTGTACCGTAACAAAACCAAGGAACACCCAAGGCTTATTCAAAACTTTTCATAATTGTTAACAAAATATGAAGAAATGCGTACAGTTTATTAAAATTTGGTACATGATCAGCCGTGTGCCAAAAGTGTTCGTTATTTTCAAAATGGCCGCCGCTAAATGCACCTTGCACTGGTAGTTTTTAACCATTTTTTAAGTAATAAAATATAGAAAAAAACTTACCTTAGTACTTTGTTATTGACCCTTTAGCCTTAATAACTGCTTTGATTCTCCTCGGAATAAATTTATATAAGTTTTGAATGTACTGTGTTGATATTTCTGACCACACATCCCTAATGGCTTGCTCCAATAAAAAAATTGTACGGAGATAAACTGCCCGTTTTTGAAGTTCAACCTTAAGCTTTTTCCAAACGTTTTCTATTATTTTTAAGTCCGGGCTCTGGGCCGGCCATTCCATAACATTTATACTATTTTCGGTTATGAACTCTTTTACTACACAAGCTCTATGAATAGGGGCATTATCGTCCTGGAAAACGTACT